>BQKZ01003065.1:45117-57633 GCA_036244855.1 Temnopleurus reevesii | reverse complement strand
GATGATGATGATGATGGTGATGATGGTGATGATGATGATGATGATGATGATGATGATGATGATGATGATGATGAGGATGATGATGATGATGGTGATGATGATGATGATGATGATGATGATGATGATGATGTCGGGGATGGAATATGATTGTGGTACATGATGATGATGATGATGACAATGCTGATGGTTGTGATGATGTTTGATGAATGTAAGGGATGATGATGATGAAAGGGATTTGGTTTCCAAACAGATGCTTATGAAAAGTGGAAAAGTGTAAAATTGTTATCAATTTGACTAATAGTTTCTCAATTATATTATATACTCTTCATTTTTGTAGTATAAGCGAACCTCCAACACCGTTCCTCCAGTTGAGCCCAGCCAAGGAGCGGAAACGAAAAGAATTCCACGTTTGGCGCCCACCCGTAAGCCCGACAGAGAACGTTTGCTGCGAATGCTGTACCTTCCTCAAGAATACCAAGATCGGCTCAAATACGTCCCAGGTCGTCAAGGGAGTACCCATTCCGTTTAGCCTCGCTCGACCACATCTGCCCTCAACGTAACTTGACCAATGCTCGCATGGTTTTCATCTCAGAAAAGAATTGCAACAACTCCAAACTCTGCAAAATTTCATTGAATTTCAAGTTTTCTTTTGTTTTACTTGAAGAGAGTACAGTTTGTCTTAGAAAGAGTACAAAGAAATAGAACTCATTTTAGTGATGTGATGGTCATTCATCGAGAGGAAAATTATTTCCTGAGAGTAAAAAACAATCTGGAGATTTTTTAGAGTGAAATTTTTACATATTTAGAGTAGGTGAGTACTGTAAAACCTCAAATTATTGAGAATGTTTGCTGTGAGAGCTGTACATTCTGCAAGAACAAGAAGATTGGTCCAAATTCATCCTGAGGGAGTGCCCATTCCATTCAGTCTCGTTCACCTTCAGCCGCCTTCACCATAGCTGGTCCGGAAGTAAAGAGTGCATTTCCACTCAGAAAAGAGTGACAGCAACTCAATCAAGAATTCCATTGATATTATAGCTTATTGTCATGTGAAAGAATTTTTCCAATTTTCCACTATGATTAAAGGATCAAAGTTTTGTCTCAGTTCACCCCGTTTATTGGTACACAATGTCATGTATTGGCCGTGTTTACACCAACCTTCATAGGAATTTGTTATTATGAATGCTGTCTTGTTTAATTTTCTCAAATTAAATGCTCACAATAAATTATGATTGCACTGAATTCTATGAATTTGCACTGCAGCCTATTCAACTATGCATTCAATGGATTTATTTATGATTCCGTTCACAATTCTTTTATCTTTATTAAAACTGACTTGTGGTGCCACAACTCGTACCTATGACAAGTTATTGAATTGTCATTACAGGGTAAATGTATTTACAAAATCAGTGATTTCAATCTTTCCATTGCTGTAGAAGTACTATGCACATTGATAAGAATGGACAAAATTAATTGAATAAAGTAAACTCCTATTCAAGCCTTCACAATAAATCTAGAAAATAAAAGAACTTGGTTTTCTTCTCATCCTGTAAAGAAATTTCAAACAGTTGTCGCATCTGTTTTCTGAATAATTTGTGAAGTTACTTTCTTTTGAGTGTGAAAGCTACTTGTAAAGGCCTGAATGGGAATTGTTTACTTTTTACAATTTTTTGTCCGAATTTCCATGTAGAAAAATAATGTTAATGATCCAAAGTGCCAATTTGTAATCTGTACTCTTTTTGTAATGAAAATGTAGGAACTCAACATTTCCAATTGTGTGATCAACATTAGATTATTTATGATATATATATGACAGTTCAGTACAGTAAATGTGTGGATATTTCTATTCTGTATCATGAGTGACGAAAGACAATATTTTTGTACGAAAGCATATTCAACTCTTTCATATATTCCCATTTTTCGCTTCTTTCATATATGTTATATAACACGGCTGATATTCCTCATCTTTCATTTGTCTTTTATGTCTTGTATATACCATTTTAGTTTTGTAGTGCAATACTAACAGGTAGGCTTTTAGGTTCTTTATGTTAAGATTTTAAGTATTATTTCATTTGGTTTTATAGTCAATGGATTATGATTTTAAATTTGATTAGTTTGAAATGCATTTTGTTGAGTCTTGATTTGGTTTCATAGCGGACAGCTCTTAAGTAATAAGTATGGGATCTGTGCAATAATTCATCAGTAAACGTACACATTTATAAGTAAAACAAAGGCGTAATTAGGTAAATAATTGTTAAATTAATTTGACTATCATATGGTACAGGTTATTTGGGACTTGAGCATTGGGGTTAGTTTTAATTTGTTTTAGAATATTTGTCACCTTATACAAAATGCAAGCATGGTGGGTAAAACTTAATAATGCACATGTAGCATAAAGATAAATCAAGACATTGTTAAAAAAAATCTTTTAATTTGGATTGCGAGTGGTTTGAAGAAATCTTACATTTGTTTTTATTTTATTTTGTTTTATTTATCATATGTAAGTACAAGATTGATGAAAATACATAGGAATATTTGATTTGACAAGGGAAATTAAAGCAAGAGGTAGAAAATGTTATTCACTACAATTTACTACATGCAATTTCAACACAGAATGGAGCATGTGAGTTCCCCCAATTTTGCAGTTGCCATGAGTGAATATTAATTTTCTGGCTATTACCAAAACCAGATTTTCTGTTGATGTAAACATGTTCTTGACAAGAGCAATGTCTATCATAAAAAGCACATGTTTAGTTTGGATGAGTTGTAAACAATAATTTTCCTATTTTTGTTGCTTGCTTATAACTTTGTTGTCCCTTTCAAAGGTTTATTTTCTATAAAAGCTTGCAAAATGTAGAGTTTTGCCCTGCTTTGTATTCTCAAATACTGTATTGTTCTAAATTTTCCTGTTTGCCAATTGCCTGCAAGAACCTGTTATAGGTAAAAGATTTTGAAAAATGCAGTAAGTTTAGGTGCTATTATCTACAGTAGTGATTTTCATTCTTTTTGACATATGCAATGCAACTGGTGTTATAATTTTCCATTTGTTAATTTTTTGTCATTTCTGATTATTTTGTCTATGCAGGAGCTATTTTGTCTAGCATAAGATATTATAGCTCTCAAAATTAAGATGATGCAGTTGTTTTGTCATTCAAAGATTTTGGGTGATCAGCTATTATACTTGAATAATAGCTTGTCTCCCCAAATCTTTGTTTTGACCACAGTGTTCCAGCGTAATTGTTAAGAATTTCAGGTGCAAAAATGACAAGAAATTTTACTATTATTCACTTGTTCTGTTTCAAATGAGGTACCGAAGTCACTTGTCATCAGTAATTACTGTATGAACTGAAACTTCCCACTAATTTTGCAATCATGAATTCACCAAAATTTTCGCTTCACTAGAATGCCCATAGACACGAGTACTATGGTCTCTCAAAACGTGAAAACAATAACCTTTCAGAAATTCAGTGAATGCAATGAAATTTGTGAATACTAAATTACTGGCTTTTACAGAATTCAGAATGAAAGAATTCCATAATGCATCTACTCATCCACCCAGAGATACTTTGGTTATCAAGTTCTCTGTAATAGAGATCATTCAATTTGATTAATTGCCTGATACATTCTGTGTTATTTTCATCTTTTCTTGAACAATATGACTTATGTTTTATTTATGCATTAATAGGCTGATCTTTCATCACAGTACAATCATGGAGTAGAACATTTACAAACTCGTGACTCGGTTCCGATATTTTCTAATTAAAGGCTAACTTTAGATCCACATTTCAATATATGTTTGGTTTTAACAAATTTTGCTTGCAAAAATCTTATTTATTTACAAAAAGGCAAAATATATTGTTTGATAAATTGACTTCCTATTTGCTTGTTTTGAACATCAGCGGATATCGGTTTATAAATAGAATCTGCTGTATTTGTTTATAACAAATTTGGCTGATTTAATTTGACAGAAGTTAGTACATTTGTATGATATTGATAAATTGTATTTTCATGTAGCTTTGGTGCATTCTTCCAGAATGATTTACTGAGCAAAATATTTTTTTTTGTCATGCTTTCTTTCATGAAAAAACGCTTGTTTCAGCTGTTTGGCTATTTGCATTCCAAATTACACCTATCAATATTCCATTAATTGACATCTATGTATGCGTGAAGAAAAACCACAGATGAATATATTGTTCATAATTCTCACCAACTGATTACACATTCATTTTAAAAAGGCTGATTTTCAATGTACTTTGTATAAAACATATTTGCTTTTGTTGAATATAGGCTGATTTATTTGCAAAAAGTGAACAGTATTAGTAATTAGTAGAGTTTACACGTAGAACCGAAACCCTAAGGTGTATTAAGTAATTACAACAGTCCCATGGAAGTTTACACGTGCAGCATAAAGATGGCCCTCTCGTCCTACACAAGGTGCTTAGGCCAGTTAAACAACTCAAATTCGCATTTCAAGTATAAGCTTCCTGAGGACTGTCATAGCTTCTGAAAACTTATGATTTCAGCTCTCAGTGTGAATCTAACTAACAAAAGGCTGAATTATTTATTTCCAAATGGTTGAATATATCTGTTTATTTTATACAAACATACTATGTGTTCACGTATTTATTCATGTTTATTTTATACATGAACTACTTTTTGCAAAAGGCTGATAGACAGTATATGTATTTATTAGTTAACTACATCAAAGATTGATTTATTTGAAAGAGGTGAGCACATTTTTCTACACAATTTCATTAAAAAAAAAAATTGGCTGATTTATTTAAAGGGCATAAACACATTCATTCATTATGAACTAGGCTGAGCTTTTCAAATTCTCAAGAGGCTGTTTATTTATTTATTCATTTTGAATTATGTATTCAGTGTGAGTGTAGGCTGATTTCATTTGTATTCCGCAAAATGTATTTAAATAAATTGTAACAAACATATCTGTGAGTGTAGAATATTCTTTATTTTCTTTGTCAGAGAGCTACACATTAGAAGGGTACTTTTATGCTGAATAGCAGAACAGTGGAAACCCAATAGAGTGGAACGTCATTGTAGAATGTACTGATAAAACAAACCCGCATTGAAAATGTGATTTTCATGGTCACACCTTTTTTTATTCTTTTGTACTTCACACCTGATATAAGATACAGTAAAGCCCAGAGGAGAAAGCTACCATCTACCCGTTTTCCCATCACGATACCATATGGAAATGGGTAAATGGTAGCTTTCAACTCTTGGCGTAACCGTACATTTATGTTAAACATTCTCTTATTTCAAGGCCGACTCACACCACTTCATTTTTTTTAATATAAAAATTAAACACTCCTCAAGCATACAGTGAACGCTGATTAGAAGGTGGACTGAAGTTTGGCTTGCGCTCAAGGTGTGTACACTGAACATCAATATGGCATATGACCTGCGTCTTCGTGCATCAAGGTAGCTTTTTTAATTATCAAAACACTGGGCTGATGCAGGCTTTAAATGCAAAGGTGTTTAAAAAAAAAAATTTGGTCTAAAAAGAGCTCAGGCATCTCATTGTATCACATTATCAGACTTCTTTTATTGAAGTTTCCACTGTAAATAAAGCTTGATTTTTTTTCTACAGTCGAACCCACCCATGGTGACGATTTTATAATCCAAGCTTTCCGGCTGGGTATATTAATGTTCCTCATATCAACTACATCATAGCTGTGTGTACCAAGAGGTGCCAGCCTTCTGGAATATGCATTAGGAAAGAAATTAAAATATAAATAATAAAACAGGTGAACCAAATATTTTCTTATGAGAGAAAACATAAGGATTTGGTTTAGCTGTTTAGTGATTCAAATTCTAAATTGTATTCTGAAGCATATTAAAAAAGGCTGGTACAGTATGCATCTTGGGTGTAGGGCAGCTATACTTGATTTTTTGAAATAATATTGCAATAAATTTTCAGTCTGATATCAAGGTGACAATCAAAAATGTAAATTATGAATGGCTGCCCATTATGGCCACCTCTCTTGATTCCATTTACATGTAACGGTCACTAATTCTATAGACATGCTTGTATAATGCGTTATGAGCTGAAAGATCACAACATGCATCCTAGTGTATTGTTACACAAGATGAAATAACTGGATTATTGACATTAGACAAATGGTGCACACAATATGGAGGCATGCTCCTTTTAATATCAACTTTCAAAAAGTCAGCAAATATAAAGTCTACAAATTTAGCAGTTATTATCATCACATACCAGTCTCAAAGCTTCTTTGAATTTCTTATTTTTCATCTTAAATGATCTCAAAATATACAATTTTGAGATTTTGACTGACTAATGATTGTTGTCAAGTTATGAATTCAAGCTTTGCTCTAGGGACACCATACTCTACAAATATCTGGCCAGCTGCTTATCACGGGGCGTTATAAATTTCTCATGTGATTTCAAATTTTGTGAGGATAATTACTTCTTTGGACTAACAAAATCTATTTATTACCGCTGGAAACCCATCTCAGCATAAGAAAGACATAATCTGGACCAGAGAAATGGCTTTTTTTATCACACCTCTGAACACCATGTCAAGGTACAAGTGCCAAGCTTCCAGAATGTGCAGGATAGAAATAAAAATGTATGATAATAATAAGACAGTGCTTTTATTGCGCAAACTACTGTCATTGCATCTCTATGCCTGTAAAGAGATCAAAGATAGGTCAAAGATGCCTTCAAAATGTAGCAACAAAAGATGAACTAAATATTTTCTCATGAGAGAAAGCATACGATTATTGTAATCATGCTTTTTCTTGGAAGGAAATATTTGGTTTAGCTGTCTCGTGATTCACAATTTGATCTCCATCCTCAAGGCACATCCCTGAAGGTTGTAACAAGTAAATTTGAGTAAGTCTAATCTATTTGACGTGGTAGCATTTTGACAAAATACAATCTGTGTGAAAAAATTCCTTGGTTTATAGCAATTATTTGACTTATGGAAGATCGACTTTGGCTGAGTTGACTGTACATTTGAAGACGTTTACAATTCCCATTCACCTATTCTCTGTGCAGAATCCTCACGGCACCTCTGTTATGATTTTCCTGGCTTAAGCTGGATATTGGCATGTATGCACAATGAAAATCAATCTCATCAGTCATGTCTTGAGAGTGTAGGGCAGTTGCCCTGGACTGGGTTTGATTTTAGTTCTCTGTGTCCAGTGTGCAAGCCATTTCTAGACACTTCATTTGAATTCCTCCGTATCTTCGCTCCTTCCCAAGATGACGTTATCATCCGAGTCCGTGTATCCCATCAGATAACTATAATGGTTTGGATTGGAGAAGCCGCGAGGGTCNTAGAATATTCTTTATTTTCTTTGTCAGAGAGCTACACATAAGAAGGGTAAGTTTTATGCTGAATAGCAGAACAGTGGAAACCCAATAGAGTGGAACCGTGTTGTAGAACGCGCTGATACAGTGGAAACTCGGGATAAAGATGTCGGATATGACAAAATATATGATATAAAGAGGTACAAATTCTGGTCCCAGCTCCTAAAGACTTGTTTCTTTTAACTCTGCTATAAAGAGATTACCACTATAACAAGGTATTTTTTATGGTCCCAAGCACTTCATTGTAATGAGTTTCCACTGTACAACCCTCAAGGATAAAAGTGATTTTCATGGTCCCATCTATTTGAATTCTATTGATCTATTCTACTGACCCCAAGGGCCTCATTATAACACACTGTGCGCAGAAAGGACAAAGGTCTGGGACAAAGTAAACAACCTCCATGCAAGCACTAACAATAGCTAGATTGACACCTAAGAAATTTCCATCCTTCTTATCCAGTGGAAAATGTTGAACAAGAATTGAATCTGGGACCTTCTTTTGTGATCATGAATCTATTGTTAATGCTTGAATGACACTAAGCAGAAGAAGGGACAAAGGATTTGGGACAAAGTAAACAACTTAATTCAAGCCTTCACAAAAATAGCTTAGATACACACAAAAGAAATTTCCTCTCCCTATTGTGCAGGGGGGGGGGGGGAGGATCCAAAAACTTTAAATTTTGTGCCCCCCTCCTCTCCAGGAGCTGATACGTTTACATTAAAAAAAGGCTTGTAGATTTATATACTCCACCGGCACAAGCTCGAGATAATTTTCTTGGTATCGCATTGCAATCTGCTACGTATTTTAGCACTTTTACTACACAAAAGATATTTTGTTTAGCAACGTTTTCACATAGGGTTGTACATGTTTCCTCAAAATCTAAAACTGCTGATCAAATATGAAAAGTAAAATTATTCCCTGTATATCAAACAGGCGCCGCACAATGGATAGTGAGGGTACTTGATTTTGTGTGTATCTAGCTATTGTGAAGGCTTCAAATGAAGCTGTACTGTATACTTTGTCCAAATCCTTTCTCCCTTTTGATCACATTGACGAGTTTTCTCTTTGGAAGCAACATTCCCCTACTTTAGCTGGAGTCCTCTTAAATTTGGCCTCAAAAGCAAACAAATAATAGAGGACGAGAACCAGGGGCTGATTGCTCGAAATAGTCTTAGCTATCCTCTTCATGCTAAGGTGTCTCAAGTTCTTGCGCCACTCTCTTAACATCGTCGTATCGACGCGAATGTCTATGTTACGAGGATGGCAGGCACAGGAAGTCAAGACATCTTAGTAAGAAGAGGATAGCTAAGACCATCGCTGTATAAGGTTATTTTTTCTTCATTGGAAATACAGTCAACCTACCTGTAGTGACCATTCAAGGGAAACAGAAAAACGGCCACCATAGACTGGTAAACGCTGTAGATATGTCAAAACACTTTTTTTTCAACTGACATGGAGGTATTATAGTTGGCTACTATAGACAGTTGATGATGATAGAAGAGTGGCCACTATTTGTACAGAGTAGATACAGTGAATCTTCGCTCTCACAAGGTCTTTGGAAACAGGAATCGTGTTACACTTGATCTCATGCAAGGGGAACCAACCCCTGGAATTGTCATGTTCTCATTGGGTGACTTCAAGTACGGTGTTCGATGTTGGTGTTGAGAGAGAAAAATGGTCCGTAAACCGAGCTCCAACACTGTTCGTCAGTTTACAGAAGTGATACAGAAACGACCGGAAATACGTCAGAATCTTGCGAGGTCTACCCCAAACACCGACAGACTTCAAGTTTGGTGTTGAGACTGGTGTTGGTTTTGCTGCAACACCAACACCAGCGTTCAACACCGTACTTGAAGTCACCCATTAAATGAAGAAATATCAGATGAACAAACTATGAATTTGATTAAGATCGGGCAATCTGTTTATAAGTGATGAATTGTCAAATTCACAGAGATATCATCTCTGTGAATTTGACAATTGATGGGGATCTGTGCGATCGCCGACATCAACAAGATCTGTGACATTGTGTCGGATAACTCCTCATTCATTTTGTACCTAGAATTTTAAAATGTGGATTAATGTAGAATTTAAATTACTGGTTGAATACGATTCTTCTTAAAATACATGCAGAATCGATAAGGAATGCAATACTCAGGTGAAAAACCAGCATTTTGTTGACTCTTCTGAAAAAAAGAAGAAAATGCGAAATTTTGTATACAGAGGGAATGAGTTGTCCGTCATGACGTCACAGATTCCTTCAATGTTGACGATAGCGCTGATCGCCATCAGATTACGGATGTCACTTTGAAAATTCATAACTTTTGAATGGGTTGTCCAATTTTACTCAAGTTTTCTGTCTGTACATCTGGTTTTCCTTCATTCAATGAGAGGGTTGGTTTCCGTTTGATGGTTTCTACAGACAAACTTGAATGCAGTTTTAATTGATTGGGAATACAGAAAAACAACACAACATCTATATGTACATGTAGGCACATTTGTTGTATATCTTGAATCTTTATTGTACAAGACAACAGCCAACAAAATTGGCAAAATAGAAGTAGTTTTCTGAAATATCTTGGGTCTGTTCATTTCAACAATCTTTAAAAAACTGTTTTGAATTAAACTCAACAAACTAATCATTATATAATGGCACCACCCAAAGTTAAAGCGAAAGACCAGTTTTGGGAGGAGGGCGCTTCAGATATTTAACTAGTTTGCGAGCTGCAGTAAAATTATTACCATAATGCAGTTTTTCAATAGTAAATTAGAGCATGTTCATAGTTTGTTTGAATGAAATCGACCTAGAAATGGCTTAATTAAAATCGCAAAATAAAACAACCTGCTGCGGTCGTACTTCCTCACAGAACATGCTTCACGTACAAAATGAACGCAAACTCACACATCGCAGACAATACCACAGATCGCACCGCCCATTTCAGGCCGACGCTCCCCCGCTCTAAGCACTGAGCACACCGTAGGAACAATGGTGGATTGACCTGTTCGACGTAAAATACACAGAATACGAGCAAAAATGTACTCCTAATATCCTACATAGATATATTTAGGCATGTAAAGCAACTTGTGAATACATCAGCTCGTTTAATATCACTTTCTGCATCCTGGACATTACAAATGGCGGATTGACCTGTTCAACGTAAAATACACAGAATACGAGCAAAAATGTACTCCTAATATCCTACATAGATATATTTAGGCATGTAACGCAACTTGTGAATACATCAGCTCGTTTAACATCACTTTCTGCATCCTGGTCATTACGAATCTATACCTTTAAAACCTATGACCATTTGCTTGAAAAGGTCTATTCTGATTCCAACAAACCATTTTGCTATGAGCTTTAATGATTCCTATAAAAATAACTGATGAACAGTTTCAATCAATTCCCACAAACACGCCTATGGTGTTGCCAAATGTAAGCAATAAAGTTATGTCTCATCGCTCATGATTTCTGCCTGTTACAGGTTAATTCACCGTAAACAGGTCATGTAAGTCAGGATACCCACTTCAAGCTTGTTTGTTTTACACTTGATTTTGTATATTTCATGATACTAATTATTATTATGGCATAGTGTGTTACTCCGATGCAGCACCAAGTACAGCCAATGATGTTTAAGGGAGAAAAATCAGCAAATCAGAAATGAACGACCTAATGCGTTCATTAGCTATCCAACTCGGAAGTCGCCTACCCTACCTCAACAGATCGATATTGATTGTATCATGAGACGTCATTTGATATTGCCTATTGTAAGAGGCAAATTGCTTACAAGTAGGTTACTCCTTATAAAGATGTGCTATTTAGAAATTATGACACTCTTGTGACATAGATGAAGCGATGATAAAATGTCTATAATTGGGGCAAGTTACATGAATCAACAGAGGGAAGATAGTTATGAACATTACAAGGAGGTACACTGTAGCTCTGGCATTGAATCTGTCTTTGCAGCAACGTGTGACGTAAGACATGTCTATAAAAGCCTTCTGTTTACAAGTTCCTTTTTTCCTGAACCTCTTGAGCGCTTCACTTGAATTCCTCCGCATCTTCGTTCCTTCCTATGGTGACGTTATTATCCGAGTCTGTGTACCCCATCAGATAACTATAATGGTTTGGATTGGAGAAGCCGCGAGGGTCCACTAAAACCGGTTTGTCGCGGATACAGAACGACGATATTGCATTTGTGACGCTGGGATGACTCACATCACTCTGCTTGAATTCGTTTTTCACTTCGGTGAGAAAGAAACTATACGTGCTTGCCGTATATGTGAGCGATGAGCGGTCATAGTACATTTTCGTCACGTATCCTTTCGTGAACCAGTGCAGGACAAAAGGCGTCAAGAGCATCACGGTGGAGATGCCGCCGGCTACGTACGTCAGGACGCCGCCATTGTTTGAAACGAGAAGCGAAGCGATCAGTCCGGTGCTTATGATGCTCGTTGAGAGGGAGAAGAACTTGACGAAGGTGACCATTTTGGTGAGGGGTCCCTCATAGACGAGGCTCTCTGCTTTGTGGTCTTGGTTAGTTTCTGTATTCAGAGAGTTGCAGCTTGTTGAGAATTGCCTTCTACATCCTGACCCATGATGAAATAACTCGTTGGACTGCCTTTGTCGTTGTAGACTGCTTGTAGTTGCCTGTGAAATGGAGTAATATTAGCAAGAATTAATACATCAATACTTTACTCAACAATCATTGACTAATGTTGAAGGCTTAACTTGCATAAGTGTAGGACCTGTCTCCTTTTTTCTACAAATTAATGGGATTTGGTAAAGTTCATAATTTTGAGTTTTATTCTGAATCTTTATTGGTTCTAAGTATCCTGAAATGGAAAATAAATGAAAAAGAAATGAATTCACAGAGAGGAGATTCATCCTGATGCAAATAATATAAAGCTTTGCCAACCTCCCTCTTTACTTACCTTCCTTAGTATATTTTTTTTTCAGTCCTATTTTTGGTTGTGGGCATATGATCGTATGGTATAATTGGGCTTGTGTGGGTGGGGCTGCAGCCATTCAGCAGCTGGGCTGTATGGGGTCATTGTTAAGGATACACCCTGGCATTGTTGTTGCTATGCCAGGGTGAACACACTCAGCCAGGCAGGAGTGCACTACTAGCACAGTACACCACATCAGTCTCTTCTCTCC
>BQKZ01003064.1:36280-54685 GCA_036244855.1 Temnopleurus reevesii | reverse complement strand
CACGGCACCTGTCAACAGAGCGTGATCAGTCGAAGACATGGTCACTACATCTGCGTCTGTGAGAGCGGTTCCCGCCTGAACTCAAATGGCGGATGCTCCCGTGAGTAACCCAGTGATATCGCAGAGATGCCAACCGTTCAGGAATATGCATGGGTTGTATTTTCATATGAATTCAATTTAATCAAGGCTTTAATCACAATTGCAATGGTTGAGATTATAAGACTATGGGCATTTTATTGTGACCTTATGATTATCGTCTCTGCTGTCAGCGTACAAGTCAATTTAATACATATACATTCTATTCAACAGTTTTTTAAAATATTCATGTACAGGGTATATTTTATTATTCATCACGTTATTGTGCTGTTTTAGCTAAGATTAATTTATGCACTGTGTGATTAGGGCATAGACAATTTTTAAAAAAATGCAGTATTACCTTAATTGGTCCGACTTCAATAGTAACGATTCTATTTTGAAAATGAACTTTCCTAATCAACCATTAAATATATATTTTAATTTCTACAGCCATGAGTGAACGAGAAGTTGCCTACCTTGCCAACGTTGCTCGTGACGTAGAACTTGAGATGCTGGCTCGTGACACCATGAGGGCCTGTATGCGTGACACTGATGGCTGTGACGGACATGGCAAGTGCACACATAGTGTATTTGGACGCACTACTGGCCAGTACATCTGCGCCTGTGACGATGGCTATAGGAATAACCTCTATGGAGGGTGCTCACGTAAGTTAATTGGCGCCACAACTACTACTTGGCTTTCGCTTTACATTGCGAACGCCAATTTAGACGTTTAATCTATGGAGAGCCAAAGTGGAAGATAATGTGATCTGAAATACAATGTAGTCATATGGGCCTTAACATTTATTTTGTTTAGAAAATAACAACCCATGCAAAATGCGAAATTGACCGCTTCCGCCGTCCATAGATTTAACGTCATTAATAGCGGTCGCGTTGCAAAGCGAAACCCTTGTATTTACCCATGTATGCCAATATTTTCAGAATATGGATGAGGTGCTTATTTAACACTTTAATGGAGATTGAATAGTCGAGATTATCGTTAAAAAAGTAACGAATTTTCAACGATATCACGATCCCTGCCACTAATGGGAATCCTTGCGATCGGCAACTATGGCAAATGTATGACGTACTAGCGGATAACCCTTGAATCACTTCCGATATATTTTTAATGGATTGATGTAGAATATATTCATAATCGATAAAAAGCATGCTATGCCAAAGAAAGAAAAAAAATTTGTTGACTGTTCTGAGAGAGAAAAAAAAAGAAATTTCGTCTACAAAATGAATGAGAATTTGTCGGACATGACGTCACAGATTCTGCCGATCGTACGGGTCCCCCATTAGCGGCAGAAATCCTAAAATCATTGAGATTGCTTTCCGATTTTGCTCAAATTTTAAGTTTGTTCATCTAATGTTTATTTATTCAATGGGAGCACGATAATTACAGGGGGTGGTTCCACTCTAATTTCGCTTCCCATAACAACAGCCACCAGACCTCAAGAAATTTGCTCAAAAGCTTGGGCCAGTCGCTATCTGGTTATGGCATATTATGACGTCACTTCTACGAATTATTATCAACTCTTTATGACGAATTCCCTAAGCGCTCTACAATTGCAGCATTATTATCTTGGTTTTAGCAGTGCAGCTATTAGGCGCATAAGCTTTTTCAAGGAATAATTTCCTACCAGGTACCCATTCATCTCACCTGGGTTGAGTGCAGCACAATGTGCATGAATTATAACCGATGTGTTTCTCTTCACCTGCAGCCCGAACTGAGCGCGAGATTGAGTACCTGAGAATGATGGCACGTGATCAAGAGCTGGAGCTACAGACTCGTGACACCATGATGCAATGTCAGAGAGACACAAACTACTGTGACGGTAACGGAGAGTGTATTCAGAGTGCCATTGGAAGGGGCTTCATCTGCTCATGCAACGCTGGCTTCAAGAACAACCTCTATGGCGGATGTTCAGGTAAGCTCAACGATCAATCAATCATTTTGCTTAACAGTATATTAAAAATGATTTACTTATTTCGACCCCAAATCCGTCGGTTTTAACATTAACCCGTAACCGAAGGTCAAAACCTGACACGGGATAAAACCGACCGTTTGCTTGTATATGACATTTACCGTGAACTTTCAATAAAAAGTGATTAGTGTATAGTTACTAATTTAGTAGAATGAAATGTAGAATACCGACAACATTTTGATACATTAGACCAGAAGTGCATCTTTGGACATGTTTCTCTTGCCCTTTCTCCACCTTCCTCGTACCCTACCATTCTTCCCCATTACCCAATTCATAATTCACTGTCTCTCTCTCTCTTCTCCTCTGACTGTCTATCGCTCTCTCTCTCTCGCTCTCTGTCTGATTCTTCCCCCCCCCCCGTCTCTCCCTCTCTTCTCTCTTCTCCTCTCATCTGTCTCCCTCCCAATCTATCTCTCTCGCTCCATCTCAGTTGCCCTCCCGTCTCTATATCCACCATTTCCATTTCTTTACCATTCGTCCTTTCTACATTCCTACAGCGGAGGCTGGACCAAAGGATGAACCCGTCGTGAAATCCATTTCGGATGAGCAGCTCCGAAATCTGGATATTTTGCGTGAACTGGCTGATCTCCTGGACGAATAAGTTGTAGTACGCCCTCACCGACGATGCCAAATTGCGTCAAAGGCATTCAGGTGCTCCTTTAAATCGCCACCCTTTATGTTTTAATTAACTTTTGTTTTTATCAATAACCAACAAACAGATAACTGATAGTTATAGTCTTATACTAGTTAATTGCACCACATGTTCCATTAAAAAAAAAATAATCCACACCTTAAAACACCCTCATACCAAACCTAAGAAGAGCAATCTATAAATAGCTTGACGAGTTGACGAGTATAGCTTTGTATACTATGAAATCATCACATTTTCAACGCTCATTCCCCTCTTTCTTTCTTTCTCTTAATCACTAAGTTTTACATAGAAACGGGAAGTAAATCAAACTCCATTTTACCACATAATCATGGGTTTAGAGACCCTCTTTAAGAACCAACCATAAAGACTCTTTCCCCATGTTAATCAAGGACACAATGAAGTCTTAAGATATTCATAAAGAGTTCTGTACTGTAGTTTGTTTCTAATAGATTACATTTTTATTTTATGTTTTTACGTAATAAAACATAGCTATAGATAAATCGGAAGTTTGTTCATTTACTTCTTTGATTTCGTTCCCTTTCCAACACGAAAGTGTCGAATTGCTCAATTATATTGGTTGGGCCTCAGTCACATGGGGTTCCGGAAGCAACATGATTCTACACGACTCTTTGTTCGCAGGCAGCTTACTATGGACTGAATCGTGTTGTTAAACCGTGTTGCTCCTCGGGCCCTATGTGACATGGCCCTTTCAAGTGATTGTACATCTTTGAAGAAAAGTTGATGCAATACAAATTCTCAAATTCACTTACGTGATATAAACTTATCTCGTCGTCCTTATCACAGACGTTGTGAATTACGACTCCGGATCAGCCCTTTAAAGTGAATTATGCATCATTTGTGAAGGAATTAAAACAAAATTTGCAAATGATTGTATGACTGTAATGACTGGGCAATTCCGTGACATTGTCATGCCTATTGTTCCGATATCTTGACAATTATTTATTGATTGAAATGTAATGTGTGTAACAGGTGATTTCTATTTCGTGCGTACTGAATATTAATGAATTCCAATGCATAGTTGCCAAGCAACTGACATAACAGACATGACACTTTCGTGGAATCGCCCATATTAATTAATAATAGATAGTTTGCATTTATAAAGCGCCTTTTCGGAAGATTCAAAGCTCATTTTAGGCATGTAAGGGAAGGTAGAAGAAATACAGAACATGCAAACGAATGCATTCATGTATAGATATATTTTACTTGAAAAAGAGCCTACCGTCAGCCCCCCCCCCCCCCTAAAAAAATGCACAATTCACCTTTAGCTTTTTGATTTAGCAAAGTATACGAGGACATTGTTGGAGGATCAATTTACCCGCTCTTTAAATAGACCCGAGATATCCGCAGAGATGCTAACAGTTCCAGAATATGCATGAGGTGCATTTTCATATGAATAATAAGCTTTCGGCACAAACATAAGTGAATGGCTGAAACTACGGTCATTGTCATGGTTCTCTCACTGTTGTTCAGCAGTTGCGGTTTTCACATTTTAATTTTGACCTCATGCATAATCCGGAATTGTTGGTATCTCTGTACTGTGCCCGCCCTCATCTGGCAACATACATGTTGCTTCGCTCTACACCCACAACAATGACCGACGAATCCCGGAGGAAACTAGCTCAGATTCTAAGCGATTTTGTGAGAGCGCAATATCCCCGACCGTTTTTTCTTTATCTGCCAGACCGAAAGAGAGCGCGACCAACAATAATTCACGACCTTGGGGCCAATTGCACGAAATGGACTTAGCAATCCTCTTCGTGATATGACGTCATAAATTCTTGTGTCATCCTTATAACATAGACGTATCAACCTTTGTGCATATGTTAAGAGAGTGGTACAAGAAGCTAAGACGTCTTAGCAAGAAGAGGATAGCGAAGACCATTTCGTGCAATTGGCCCCTAGCATTATTGCGTTCTGTTCAAATATATAATCACGCTATCTGTCGGACCCGCCTCGCTTAGGATTGACCACTGGGGTATAGAAAAATTATTTTGTTTTAAATCGTTCAGAATCTGAACTTGAGGAATCAAGAAGACACAAGATCAGACAGATATATTTTCAGTTGATCATATAATTTCATTGCACTATTACATCATTGAATTAAATGATTAGATAAAAGAGGTTAGCTTAGTTGGTGTAGAGGAGGAGGTTGGGTGAGAGAGCCCTGACGTCACTGATTTTATCGGTCGAGGCGGTGTTGAGTAGAGAGCCGCTGATGGTTGCTGGGGTGGCGCTGGGGTTGGCTTGGAGCATCAGAGCGGCAACACCTACAGATGAAAAAAAGAAGAAAAGCGGGAAATAAGCTTGATATTGGGTGTGGATCGGGATCGGCGGGTTTAATTATATATTTAAATTTATGTGCTTTTCTTGCCACTGAACGTAGTTACGTGGTATTCCTTAAATCGTTTCATAACAATAATATTACAATACTTGGAATCCAGTTTGCATACATTACTTGTTGCTCTGTGGGGCAAGCCTCGGGCAAGCTTTAGGGTTGTCAAGAACAACCTTTGTGTTAAAGGTACGCATAAAATTTGCATCTATTATTAAACCCGCCTATTGGGTGTTGAGATAGTGGGTTTGATTTGCTTTAGTGTTTATCAGATGTTGATTTGATGCATATTGTCTATTCATTGGTTTTGATTGGGTAATAATTGGGTGTTGCGATAGATGTTGATTTGGATTTGGTGTTGATCAGGGACATGTTTCATAAAGCTGTTCGTAGGTGTACGTACGACTCTATGCACGACTCTAAGAATGACAAGTGAACTTTTTATCAAGTGTGATTGAACGACATAGGTTTTCATTGAGTGAAGGAAAGTGTCACATTCTAACCTGAATGTTATTTTAAAGCCCCAGTCTCATAAAGGCCGCAACTGAACACGACCCAACATGTCTTTGTTCAGTAATTAGCTAACTACCCCTGAACGAAGAGTTTGTTGAATCGTGTTCAATCGGGGCTTCAATGTGACTGGGGCTTAACTCCCGAAGGGCATTTGTTAAGAGAAAAATAATACAAAGTCGGAGAATGAGGAGATATGGATTCGATCAGATGCGTCGGGGAGGGAAGTAGAGCAAACAAGTTACAAAATGGAAGATTTCTAGAAGTATACGAGACGTGTGGGCAGGCCATGGAGGTACCGCTGATCGTGTTGGTAGCTCTGTTAGATGTATGCCAGGCTGAGGTGATGTATGTGTTTGTTCAATTCAATTCAATTCAATTCAATTCAGGTTTATTAAAATCATAATCATCAAAGTACAAAATAAAAGTCCGAGGACTAATAACATTTTGTTTACAAGCAAGACATAAAATAATCAAATCAAAATCTTACATAGATGCGAATTTTACGCTCAAATTACTGGAAATGAAAAGTAATATGTACATTAAAAAGAGGACAGTCCTACAATTAGCAAGAAAAGAGATATAGATAAGAGTAATTGAGAGGAGAAGAATAAGTGTTCAGATCTAGGATGAGGGAGAAAATGAGGATGATGAGAAGTAGGGGAAAGGGAGAAAAGACAGAAAATACGAAGAAAGGAAAAGTAGAAGAAGGAGAAAAGAAAGAAGAATTTGAGGAAAAGGGAAATAACAAATGACATTAGAATTTGAAGCAATTTGAAGCATGTGTGTGTGTGTGTGTGTTTGTGTGTTTGTGTGTATAAGTATGTGTGCGTACCTGAGACGTGTGGGCAAGCCATGGAGGTACCGCTGATGGTGTTGGTAGCGCTGTCAGATCCGATCCAGGTGGAAGTGATATGTGTGTGTGTTTGTATGTGTGTTATGTTTGTGTGTGTGTGTGTGTATGTGTATGTGAGTGTGTGTGTGTGTACGTATGTGTACATACCTGAGACGTGTGGGCAAGCCATGGAGGTACCGCTGATGGTGTTGGTAGCACTGTCGGATCCGATCCAGGTGGAGGTGATATCCACACCAGGAGCCCAAATATCCACACAGGAGCCATAGCAGGAGAAGTAGGCACGGGCATCGTTGATGTCGGTGGCGCCAACGGTCACGGCCTGGTCAGAAAATAAGTATTAAATGGCAAACATTCTAATGAAGTAGATCGACATTGTCTGTCGTTGTCGGTAAAACAATTCCGCGTTATCTTGGAGTGCTTTACCCATTATGGTCATTACACCGTGTATCATAAAGTGTGGCATATAGTTTGACATAACAGATGTGACATCGACACAAGGGCATCCTGCTTTCGGCCTTGGGTTTTTATTTTGACTTTTATATCATTTGTATTGGGTGGAAATGTTAATTTGCAAGCCATTCAAAATATTCGGACGAAAATCATTAGATAAAATTGTGGTTTTTGTCCGTGACAAATTCTCTTCTCGTATGATAGTATGTCAATGTGTACCATCAGTCGTCTTTGGCCTCGTATGGTTTGGGCATAACTACCTGACATGATGTCTCGTCTTTAAAACGTAGGATCAATATGTTAATTGGTTTCATTGGAGAATTTATTCAATTATGAGAATTTGAAAATGAAATACGCCATTGAAAAACAGCATCAATGTCCTATAGTTATGCAGTTATGATGTATTTTATTGTAAATTTGTCAATGTTTTCACGAAGTATTAAAAGGGAAGGTTTCTATGAAGCTAACGAAATCTCGACATAGCAACATTTCAAAGGATATCCTATTGAAACGTATTTTAACATAAGAGAACGTTTCGATGAAATTCATTAGCTTGATGATTTCATCCAAAAGTAAACCATTCGGCTCCCGTCACACACTGACGGATTTTTTCCGCCCAACAGTCAATAGTGGGTTTTCGAAATAGATGGGCGGAGGCCAGTGGACGGTAAAAAAAACCAGTGTGCATCTGATGTGCGCAACAAATGATGCGCGCTCGTTTTCTACCGTAGACAGGCCTCCGTCCACTAATTTCCACAAAAATTCATATCTGTCAAACTTACGTATCCGGAACGAGCAGGGGAGTAGTTGCAGGAGTTGTCATCGCTGTTTCCTGCAGCCACAGAGACAACGAAACCGTTGCGGTACAGGGTCCTGACAGCCTGATCGATGAGAACGGATCCACCGCCTCCAAGGGACATGGACACCACAGCGGGCTTGCTGCCGTAGGTGGCGACGTAGTCCATACCTGATAGAAAAAACAATAACACAGAGTAATTTGGGCATACATGAATGTTATAATGACAATATTACAGCTGCAGCTTTCGCCTTCCGGTCCAAACAAGAATATTTATTTCTGGAATGAAAGCATTGCTTCAGAGACTTCACGACTTCACTAGGAGTTCTTGATAGTGTTATTAAAGATTTTTATAGCTGTGCGTACGACTCTACGAATGACTAACGACAGTCTCTCATATGCGATTCAGTGGAATGACTAAACATTGTGTGCAGGAAAGGGTCATCAACCATTAGTAGATTCGGTAGAAGGTGTAGGAATAGCTTTATGAATCACAGCTATGTTTAGTCTTTTCTTTGATGCCACAGGGAATCATGAAAATGCTAACTTCCCAGAATAAAGTTATATTATTTCTGATAACATAATCCAATCAAACATGGTACGGTCCGGACAGCCTGATCAACGAGGAGTGGTCCACCGCCTCACAGAAAAAGAAAGCATGGAGAATGAGTTTAGGTCGTATGTTAATTGTAAATACCAAAATGATAATCTTGGATGTAATCGCTAGCTTCTTTTGCCGTTGGAGTTATTTATGTTTTACAAAGTCAAGAATGGTTCCGCTAGAGTGAAGTTGTGAATTCGAGGATGAGACTCACTCGCGTGCGTAATTCTGCCCGTAACTGTTTTCCAAGTGATCGCTCGAGTTTGTCTTCATTTTACAGCTACAAGAATTTGCTAAATAACTGCTGTCGGTCACACTAAAAGCCGACGAGAGCCAAAAAGTATACATTCGACATTTTTCGGCACTCTTCGGCGTTTAGTATATTCGACACTCTCCGGCACTCCTCGGCAGTCTTTGGCCCTCTCCGGACTGTTTGTAGGAACCCTTGCTCGCCTGTTGCTTTATAACATGATAATTGCTGTTGCTCTAATCGTGCTATTTCCATAACTTTACTATCATAGGTCGAACTCTCCGACTGCTAATATCATTTCTAATTTTCTCTTGTCTTCACGGACGGCACGCGGCGGTATCAGGAAAGTCGCAATCTATAAAATCTTAATTTTTAGGCTTTTCCACGAGGATGGATTATAATCTTTCACATCATTTTATGTGACAAAATATCTTACCGTCAATGATGCTGCTGTATGATCCAGACCCAAGACAGCCGAGGACACGGACGCCGAAAAGGTTGGCGTTCTTGGCCACTCCGTAGGCGGAGCCTCCGACTGTACCAGCGCAGTGGGTTCCGTGACCATTGCAGTCAACTCCCTGTGAAAAGAGTCAAGGGGTTTGTGCTGCATTAAAATACAGAACTACTGACATAGCGTGTTAATTTTATGAATCAATAGAGAGAGTTCCAATGAAAGTGGATACTATAGTGATGCTTTCATTAAGCTACCGATGTCTACCGTAACTGATGTAAAAAAAAAATAAAAAAAAATTAATAAATAACATTAGATCATAAATCAATTATAAATGTAAATCCATGGGGGTCGCCAGGGGGTGCAGAAGTGCAATTGCACCCCTCCCAGCCTTCAATCTATTTATTAACTTTTTTTTTATAGGGAGTCCTTTGAAAAGGTATCCATGTTGTTGTATTCATATCTACCTTAGATTACATACGAGCTGACTACCAATCTACCACATGGCCGGCGATAGGTGAAAAGGGTTAAAATGGTGCAAACTGTGGGAAAATCTTTGAAACGCATCTCAGCTGACAAAAAGAGCTTACTGTGGCCCTGAAATTCATTTTCATTTTTAAGTATTGTTTCATGGCACACCGTGTATACTTACAGATCCTCCGAGAGCATCATAGAAGATGGATCCGCGACCAGTAAAGTCATTGTGTGTGTTCCAGATACCGGTATCAACAACGTATACGTTCACGTTTGAACCATCATCTAGAAATGAAATAAAGCATTGATAAGATAAATACATGTACTTAAAAAGACAGGCTGTTCAATGAATATCCTTTTGGAACTCTGCATTGGTCGTACAAAAAAGTGTAAACAATCCCATTGAGTGGATTTGTGTTATAAAATCCACCAAGGCAGTATCATGTGCGCATTCAGGAACTGGTTTATGCGATGCAGCGCATTTACTTATAAATGTTTTTGATTGAGCCCGACGTTCGACAGCCAATGTTTATAATACACAACGCTTGACAGCCAATATTTGTTATACACAACAAAAACCGTGGCAATAATTAAACACCAATTCGATGTCTGCGCTTTGCCACGCGGGAAAATCACTATAAAAATATAAAGTGACGATTTTAACTGACTACTATGATATATTTTACCTTTTTGATAGTACCATTTATTGTCTTTCACTTGGGATTGCATCATTGATGTTGTTCTTACACTATTTTCATGGTAACCAAAGGGCAGTGCTTCATGAGGATAAATTGATCCCGACATTGCAACAAGTCAGAGAGTATTCTTTTGAAATCCATGTTAATTCTATTGGAGAACACCATTCTTCGAAAGAAAGATATTTGGCTGTCGTCAATTCATGAAAACATGGACAAAATTAACACCGTCTACTTAATTTTCACTGTGAAGCCCCCTCACACCTATGCCAATTGACGTTAACGAAGGCTGATGAATTGGAATAATACGGAAGCTTACACGTGCAACGTGAAGGCGAGTTGGTACAAGTCGTTCCTCGAGAGGGCGCATTGGCGACTTGCTATCGTGCTGCACACCTAAGCTTCCGTATTTTGTTCAATTGGTCAGCCTTCATCCGCCTTGATTCGCATAGGCGGAGGGGGCTTTTAAAGACAACTTACATGAGGTAGAGAAGGTATTATCAAGGGGCAGATCCCTCTGATCGATACGGTCCAGTCCCCAGGAAGAGACGGCCTGGGCGCGGACGATCCCGTCTTCCTCAACGTTCACGATTCCTTCGAAGCGACGAACCTACGGGAAAGGAATAGGAAAGGTCACACTAACGGCCAAAGAGGGCCGAAAGAGCCGAAGAGTTTACTTTTCGGCACCCTTTGGCACTCTTTAGCACTTTTCGGCACTTTTCAGCCCATAGTATGAATGAACTAGAACCATCTGTTGACGAGCTTCAGGTTTGATTGAATGTCTAAGATGAGAAGAAGTTAACAAACATACTGATAAGATATTTCATTACTATTAGTGTTGACATAATTATCACTACTGCCAGCATTCTATCATCATCATCATTATTGTAATTGATATTATGTTTGAAAAGGCTCGTGGTTATCAACAAAGTTTTGCCAAAAACGTTTATTTCTTATTTCAAAATAATCTCTCTCCTCAAATACACTGACCCCCTGCTCATAACAAGGACATTATAAACACAGTGACAATGGAGACTGTTTTCGATTGACATTCTGGCGCCTATCTTGAATAATTGATGAGAATTTAGTACTTACGAAGTCAATAGCCTCGTCGCTGAGTTCAAGAGAGATGGCGCGGACGGTGCGGAAGGTTTTGAGTACTTTACCAAGCCTGAAACGACGGGTGTTCAATGCTTTCTGGAGACGATCAGCTAGCTCACCAACTTCGATATCATCCTAGTAATAATGGAAAATGTAATTATGAGATTTGATTCATTTCANCGCCTATTGATCTATTGTATAATTATTTCAGACTAGTGACGCGTATCCGAAATCTTCCTAAACGAATTTTTCCTTCTTTTGAGCACATTAATGAATATTCATTGTGTTCATTCGAGGAGAGCTCAGCACATTAATAATAATTTTGCTTCCTGATGATCGAACGCGAGTGGGCGCTCTGCCCAAGAAGGCTCAAATCATCAAAACGATTCAAATTCATATGCGCTTCTACGCAGTGTATTACGGTACCAGGGAATATTGCACGAGTTAGGGCAATATTGCACGAATCGAAGATGAGTGCAATATTGGCCCTAACGAGTGCAATATTCCCGGTATTTAATGAAATGAAGCCATCCAATATAATTATTATTATCTTTACATATACCAGAAGGCTGGTCACTGATTTGCGCAAGCGTAAAATTGAAGCCTTACAATATGGCTTAATATTGTACGGCTTAAAACTCTCATATAGATAATAATAATGTTTAACCCAGTTTATTCCTCGGCGGTTTTAATATTAGGGCTAATAGAATAGATGGTTATCGTCTTTACAAAACTGCTATACAATCTAAATATTCACATTCCAAAATGTCTCTCTCATCGAATATACTCCCAAAAAGAACGGTACGACATAAACTTAAATAACAGTAACACAAAGAAAACACAACTTTTTAATGTGAGCATATACGTCATGTTCATCTTCAGCACTCCATCTTCCCTTGAGATTGTTATCTATCTCATTAATCGTGCCTATTGCCATTTAAGTATATATTGCACGATTACCCTCAAAACCAATATACCGCAAACCCTAACTTTTAATATTTTTTGCTGAAGATGAAGTGCTTTCACTTTCAAACATGTTCACATCAAAAAATTGTGCGTTCTTCATTCTTTTATCATGATCGAATATATAGATTCCTTATAGAGTGAAAACTGGTACTGTTTTCCATTTGCATTCTGGTGCTTATTTTGGAAAATAAATATGAAAATGTATACTTACAAAGTCAATAGCCTCGTCGCTGAGTTCGAGAGAGATGGCGCGGACGGTGCGGAAGGTCTTGAGTACTTTACCAAGCCTGAAACGACGGGTGTTCAATGCTTTCTGTAGACGATCAGCTAGCTCACCAACTTCGATATCATCCTAGTAATAATGGAAAATGTAATTATGAGATTTGATTCATTTCATCGATAGGCACGCTAAGCTTTAAAGAAAGCTCTTTGGAGAAGTTTGTTTCTAGTTTCATATTTGGAACCTATAATGGTTCTCTCAAACACATGCGGAAACATTTTAGAAGACCCCTTTCGTTTCACTAAGGGGTTGCTATTGCAAACATGTTCCAATCTGCACCTTTTTGTTTACAAGTGTATATAAACGCATGCAATCGGAAAGAATTTCGTTTGAGAATCAAATTCAGGAGACGAAAAAACACAATGCCTTTGAAAGTAACCATTTTGTGGTATTATTGAAAACTCTAAATATGATTTTATTGTGATTTGTGTGAATGAAAAGGTTTTTCAGCTCAAGGGTTGGTTGATGGAGGAGAAAAGTCAATATGGGGGGTATATTAGCATTATCTTTGGGACTTTAATACGAACTACCATGACAACTGTCAAATTAACATGTGTTTCTTTGAGCGAATAACTCTAAGCTAAATTTTCTTAGATCATTTTCGTGGGTTTACTCCTTTACTTCATGTTATCGTCTTGTGAGTGATTACTTATTCATTTCAATGACCCTCACAAATAAACTTATATTTCAATCATTACTGTGGAAAATTGGCAGAACTAACAGACGTGTTTGTCATTTAAGAGAAACAAAAATGTGCACTTACTTTGAAAGAGACGAGATAACGGTTTGGAATCTTCTCTTGGGCTGCACTGTAGGTGGCTAGGCCATAGGCAGACACGGCCATACAGGCCAACAAACAAACGGTGAAAGCACGCATCTTCTGAGAGCACAGACATAAAAAATACAAAATAAAGAATTTAGAACGTTTGATTTTGAGTGAGAAATGATATACTGTTGTTAGTATCGATGGCTGCAATGATGACGGTAAAGATGGCTGCTGACAATGAGGATGATGATGGTGATGATGATGATGATGATGATGATGATGATGATGATGATGATAATGATGATGATGATGATGATGATGATGATGATGATGATGATGATGACGATGATGATGATGATGATGATGATGATGATGATGATTGGTCCATTGGTAACCTATAGCCATATTGACGTTGATAAAATGATGTAAACAAGTAAACAACAATAAATTATAAAACAGATGTTTTAGGGAATCGATATCTGAATATGATATATTCAGGAAAATGACCAACAAGCACTAACTGCAGTTGAATTTTTTGTATTTGCACCGCTTTAGTAAAGAATGTGCATGTATAACATTATAATATTTGAATCTATCTGTCTAATTAGTAACCCGGCCTATATGGAAATATAAAAACATTTATTTTGGATTATGCAATGAATAATTTGTGATATTGGCAGACTAATACGAAAAAGGTGCATAATTTGCACAATATCCGTAAACTCATCACCGAAATATGGAAGTACCAAATATAACCAATTGGCATGGTTGTACAACTTAACAAAATAATAAATTAATGAAGCCGAAATCGGATGATGAAAAGTAAAGAAGTATGATACTAATATCAATCTTGACAAAAATTTTAAAGAACATAGCAAAGCGATGTAAGACTACTTACTTTGATAACCCCGTTTCTCGTAGCTGGTATTCAGTTAAAATGAGAAACTACCCAGATGCGCGATATTTATACAAAATTCCAACCTCTGTTATTACAAAAGAATAACTGTGGTCAATGAAGAATGAAAACTATTAGTTAATGACGCAGATGTAAACCGCTAAAACGGTATATTTAAAAGTTTATCAAAGTTATTAAGCTTGGATATTGAACAGGTGTTTATAAGCTTAAGCTTAAGATAACAAGGAAATCTTAAGCCTAATAACTGCAAATGCCGGAAAAGACATTGCGTAATGAGATGAACTAGTTGTGTAATGATATCTTTCATATTATCATCATAATCATTACTTTTATTATTAGTAATTATGAGCTCTATTACATGTATTATTATCAAGCCTATACAATCTGACCATGCAGTAAAAGTCAGTAGCCAGTTGAATTGGCAGCACTATTAGTAGCGGTATCATCATTATCATCAAGCTTGATTACAATATCATTACGTGCTCTTAATTCAAATTGGTCTGATATTTCAAATAACTTGAATTAATAAGAAATACTGTCCTTATTTTACGCATTCAGGAACCGCAGAATCGGGATTGGGGGGGCTAGGGAGATACGTGCCCCAATATCTTTTTTTTGTAATAGATATGTTAGTGTGCAGAAGAAATTTGTAATACAGAGCCTCTCCATTTCCAACATCTCCTCTTTTCAAAATCTCATTATCTCATTTCATCTCATTATTTAAGTATTTATAATTAGATAAACAACTTAAATAGCTGGTGTTCAATTTCGGAAATCGTTGGGTATATATGGTATATCGATCTTAACAACAATTGGGCCGTTTACATACATTACTTGTTGCTATGTCGGGCAAGCCTCGGGCAAGGTTTCGGGTTGTCAAGAACAACCTCTGTGTTAGAGGTATGCATAAAATTTGCATATATTAGTAAACCCGCCTATTGTATCAGTTTGGCAAGGTATCGTTAAATTGGGTTGCTTGAAATGGATTAAATTGTGGAGCATGACTGTTTACCAAGCCTAGAACTAATAATTCATTGGTTTGGTTAACTTTAAGCCCAACCCTTTTTGCTGAGTGTATATAGTATGTGTGGTCTATAATAGCTAACTTGAGTATAAGCCAAATATTTGTTTATATGCGTTTACGGGACACATGGACTTAGTGTCATTATTTCCCATTACGTCATAATGGTTGATAGCCCCTTATTAATAGCCCCTAATTTATCAGTTCTGTGATTCGTTCGAAAAATTTGGAAAACTTATTCGTCAATCTTTTAACACAAGCAAAAAATTAATATTTTTTCACACAAAGGAGGATAAAAAATATCCAATATCATTATATAAAGCAAATTATGCAATTAAGAAGTCAAAAGAAAGTTAGCACATACACTGTACTTTGATAACAATTTTAAAGGAAAGAAATATATAATTATATGTTTATTGTTTGTGTGTTTGTTTGTTTCTTTCTTTCTTTCTTTTGACACATATAAACACACACCTATAGCCACACTGACGCAACTGCATACATATACACACAAAACACATGCATTACCCTATATATCTTTATCCCGTCACGCAATCAGCCTATCGTCAATTCCACTCGACTGAAACGGCTCTTGTTAAGGTCACAAATGACCTTTTGCTAGCGGTGGATAAAGGACATGAAGCTATTTTGATCTTGTTGGATTTCTCAGCTGCATTTGAGACGATTGACCATTCTATGCTAATCCAACGTTTCCGTAACGTATATGGATTCGACGGCACCGTTCTTCAGTGGCTTGATTGTTATCTACAGGATCGTAAGCAGATCATCACTTTAAATGGTGTAAAATCTGAGCCATTTCCTCTTCAATGGGGTGTACCCCAAGGATCGGTCATGGGGCCACTTGACTTTTTACTTTTCACTGGTCCTCTCTGTGATGTCATCAGTTCACATGAGGGTGTTGAACACGTCATGTATGCTGATGATACACAATTATATCTTGTACTCAAGCAGAACGAAATAAAAGATGGTGTGATGCGACTGGAGCGGTGTCTATCAGATGTAAAAGCATGGGTTGGCAGCAACAACCTTATGCTGAATGCTGCTAAGACTGAGGTTATGCATGTAACATCTTCATTTCGCAAACCTAGTACTCTGCCGAACCTGGATGTTGATGGCATTGCAATCACTCCTTCAGATTCGGTACGTGATCTAGGTGTCATGTTAGATGGCAAGCTCACAATGAAGCAGCACATCAAAAAGACTTGCAAGGCTGCTTCTTTTGGCATTCATAAGATCGGCAAAATCCGGAAATTCCTCGACCAAAACTCAACTGAACGACTTGTAAATGCATTTGTAACATCTCACATTGATTACTGTAATAGTCTTTTAATAAATTTACCAAGCACACATCTCACCAAACTCCAACACGTTCAAAACACCGCAGCCCGACTCATCACCCGAACTAGAAGGTACGATCACATAACGCCAGTTCTCCGGTCCCTTCATTGGCTCCCCGTCCCACAACGCATCCAATTCAAAATACTGCTGCTCACTTACAAAGCTCAAAATGGTCTAGCCCCTGCATACATCAAAGAACTCATCTCACCCAAAACCCAGATCTCCTCCATCAGACTTCGTTCCTCTTCATCTTTGCACCTTCAACTATCCCTTGGTCCCCGGACTTCTACCCGTTATGGTGATCGTGCCTTCTCAGTCTGTGCCCCTCAACTATGGAATCAATTACCAACTTTTATTCGTGACTCTCCTACCCTTGAAACATTTAAATCCAGATTAAAAACATTTCTCTTTAACAGTCAATAAATTAGTACTTGCCGCATCTTCCTCCATTTTTTGTATTTCGTTCTGCTTGTTTTGATATGTTTTGATATGTTTCTATTTGTTTTGATAATTCTCATTCATATATATTCATTATTTGTACTTATTATCAATTTAATCTTTACGTATTTGTTATGTTTATATTTACTGTAAAGCGCTTTGAACCTTTTCTGGAATTGAGCGCTATATAAATTTTGTATATTATTATTTATTATTATTATATAAACAAACACACACAATTGATGAAACTAAGGGCATTGAAACGGAATAAACAAAATCCTGAAAAAGTTTTATTTTTCCTTATTTGTTGTTAGGTTATTATCTTTGAGACAAAGTATTGATATTATCACTAAAATTAATTATATTGAAGGTCAGAATATGTCCAACTCTCTGCAACGGTATTTAGTTCACTCTGCTTTCGACGATATATTCCAATCTGACAAATCCCTTTTACTATACTCTGTAAGAAATACAGGCCAGTGTCAGAATAAAGAAGAAATATTGGGGTAAAACTGGCCATACTCAATTCTTCTCCTCAAATTATTTCTTATAACTCGAGAAATTAGATTTCTTTCATCAAATCTGTTCGGCCAATTGAAAGTCATAAACACGGCACTTTAATTAATTTAACATGTTTTCCCGAGCTGGAATCGCATCAGTCCTATTTGTTATGCGCATTGCCTTTTTTTTTTATTATTACTTTCTGATATAAATTTAAATATCACAGATTTAGATGAAGAGTTTAAGAAATAACTGAAAAGCCATTTTCATGATTCCTTCTTCTTTTTAAGGACCTGTTGGAAGAAAAATTAGAATTTTAAGTTGAACAAACAGCAATTCTTTCTTATTTCTGATATTAGTATATTGGAGCATAACTGCTGCAGTTTTTGCTTCAGTGTATTTTCAAAGTTTTCATTTTAATTATTAAGATTTAGAAAAGAGGGGGGTTCTCAATGATTCCTTATACTTCGTCTCACTTTCGATTCGTGATTGTAAAACATAGAATCTGGGACTAATGATGAGACTTGTGTTTAAAAAGAAGAAACGTTGATTAAAATACTTTGAATTGCTCACAGAGTTTCCATATTACGATGTAAGACTGCTTCCAAGACGTACAGGGTCAAGTTAATATCGTAAAAAATCAGACATTAAGTTTCGCGATGTGTAACATATAAAGTTTTTAAAAATATATTCAGCGTTCGTGTCTTCACTGGTCTTACAGCTTATTTCTTACAGGCCTAATCAGTTATCAGGCGCGCACCCAAGATTTTCATACCCGGGGGGTTGAGCAAAAATTTTGGTGCCCGCGCCCCCTCCGCTCCCGGCTGAGCTGACAAGAAAAAAAAAAAAAAAAAAAAAAAAAAAAAAAAAAAAAAAAAAAAAAAAAAAGAAAACACAAAAAAA
>BQKZ01003064.1:0-23369 GCA_036244855.1 Temnopleurus reevesii | reverse complement strand
AGGAGCCCGGAAGCAACACAATTCACCCCGACTCTTTGTTAATTCACAGTTAACTGCCTCAGAACAACAAGTCGGGGTGAATCGTGTTGCTTCCAGGGTCCTATGTGACCGGGGCTTTAGTCGAATCTTGAGGAAAAAACTTAAAACTTACAAGACTAGAGTAATCAACATGTTTTGCATGATTTGTTCAACAAAATTTACTTCAACTTTGGTGATTATTTGACTTAAAGAGGTCCGACCTAGCCAGAGTTAACCATAAATCCATTACATTTTGGCAGGTAGGCTTTTCCAATATAAAATGATATTAAGGGGTGTTACTAGAAAGTTGCAATTAAATTACAAATCAACTGTAATCAGTTGCAAATCGAGACACACATTTTTATTTGCAAACGGTCAGAGCTTCTGCATCCAGATCAAATGCAACTTGCGATTGATTGCAACTTCAAGCAATACCCCTTAGACAAAATACAACAGGACACAGTTTGTTATTTCTTTGCAATGCTTGTATTATGGTGAACAGACATACATTTAACAATGGCAGTTGTGAAACATTTTCAAAAATATAGACACTTTGTAAGGCACAGTGACTTGGAAATTTGAAGAAAAAAAACTAATCAGTAGCCATAGCATTTATTTATTTAATCACTTGTACACCAATCATGCTTACATGCAAACTTCACAAACAAAAATATCCTTTTACTTAAACAATGGAGCTCTTGATTTTTCTCCAAGGGAGCATTTTTATTTGGTCACTTTTTGTAACATAAAAGGCAAGACATGATTTAATTGAGATTCGTTTTACAGCCTAAATGACAGTAATATTGCTTCTCTTTATCTTTGAAATGTTGGGAAGATCTTTGTTTCACCTTCTAACATGGAGGTATCGATATTGGTATGACTCAAAATATGCCCCAGTCACATAGAAGCCCTGATCAAACACGAATCAACAAAACTCTTTGTAAAGTAACAGTTAACTGCCCCTGAACAAAGGATTGTGTTGAATCATGTTCAGTTTGGGCTTCTATGTGACAGGCAAAAATAGGATGCTAGTGGTGAGACAATGTCTGAGCGAATGGCCCCAAAGTCCTAGTAAAATGTTGATTAATCTTGTCAAAATGAAAGATACATCAATATCTCTGCTCCAAACAAACAACTTTTGCATAATTTTGGAAGAATAAATAGAAAGTGACTCAATAATGAGAAGTAAATCAAATACATGCATTGTATAGAGTGCTGCGATTAACATAATTTATCCACCATATCAGAGGCATACCAATGTGCAACTGTGCATCAGCTAATGACTATTCATTATTCTCATGGTCTAATGTATGGGCAAACCTTGAAACTGCGTGGAATATTAAGAACAAATCATATTTTGTATTTTAATATAAATAGACTTTTTACAGGAAAAACTTGGGTAACAAATTTGTTTCATCCAAATGAGCTCTGCTATAATTTGTCTAAAATAGGAAATCCAATTACTTTTTGGAGATTGGTCCGAATTATAGTATTTATGGAAAAAAACAATTAAAATTCTCATATTATTTTTCAGACTATAGATGTACATACTAAATGACCAATAGAAAACCTGATTCAATCTTCAGCCTACATCAGTCTGGATGCATAAAACTCAAATTGTAGCTGGCTCTTTCTCTGAATGCATAGGTAAATAAATAATAATGTTGGGTATTTATATAGCGCACACAGTAAATCTTATGGTGCAAATGGCGCTTTAGAAACAAAGACAAACAAAGAAACAGATAGTGAAAGCATGAAGAAGATAGAAAGTTAAGAACATACATTTTTTTCTGCAGTACAGTAAAATATAATAATAAAATAGTTATTCAGGAGAAAACAGATGTGCTTTCAGCAGGGGCTTGGAGGATTCTGTTGAGATTTGTCATAATCGGGAAGGTAATTGGTTCTAAAGGTTTAGTCCCAACTGAAAAAGCGTGATCTCTATCTTCCTTGATATTTTTCAGGTATATTCAATTGTAGGGCACTTTATAATGAACGGACGAAGCGTGTAGGTTGATAATAAATGATTATTCACTGCCGTCACATGGTGCAGTGGGAACTAGCATTCACTAAGTCACAAAGAGAGGCTATCATCCCGCGTGCTTCACCTTCGGGATGATAGCCACTCAATCGGCGTGACTGAGGGGACGATGGTTTCACTAAATTCATCCGAACATTAATAGTTCATCAGTGAAGTCGTAGATAGTTTTTTACCTATCTACAGATGACGTCACATTTCAGGCAGTTTCGATGCCAGTGTGCGTTATAAATAGTCACTTGAAGGGATTTAGACCAATCACTGGCTCAGAATCTTTTTATGATGGATATAATTTTAAATAGAGCGGCGTTATCAGAGGGAAATGAGTGAACAATTTATGCCCCACATAAAACAATATATTTGTACACAGCTTGCTGGTAGCATGTTGTGCTCAGGAAGCATGGGTGTCATTATTCCAGAATACCGCATGTCTTTTGTAAAATGATGTCCACATACAGGATGACACCCCAGATCTCCTGCATTCAGCATGCTAATATACTGCTTGCTTCATTCTTAGGGAATCATGCAATCCTTATCATAGATTTTAATAGCCAATGCCCTCTTTATTTATTCACCGAGCAAAATCAGCAATTCTTAACTGCTTTGTTGAAAATTGTACCTCCTTCAATAGCACTTTCCGAGGATACAATTCTAAACTTTTATGTTTTTTTTTTTCATGTTAGTTTCTTCAAAAATGAACACCTTTTTAAAGCTAAGATCTTGATTTACAATCAACACTTGTGCCCATCTTGGGTGTTTTTCTGCATGCACCTCTATACTGCCTCCCCACTCACTTTCTCCCGACTGCAAGCAATACATTAGCACTTCTCCTGTTCTATGGTGTCCCTAAAAATTTCTATTCATGTTGCAACAGAGCTATCATGATACCTTCCCTGCCTATCCTCCCCTCGGTCTAGAACATGGGAGAACTGGTTACAAACAGCCGCAAAGTGCTTCCCCTCCCAGTAGACCTTGCCACACGTTGCACAACAGAAGAAATGATCCACCTGCTCCAAGATACCTTCTGGGACGATGTCCACCTGAAGTGGCACCGACTTGCCGATCTTGACCTCCTCAAAGTCTAAGGATTCCTCCAGATAGATCACTGGAGCATTGTTCATGTATGGAGACTCCCCCAGAGACTCACTCATTGCCACGGATGAGTTCTGAGATGCTGTGCATACAGATACAGGATCAAAATCAGGATCAAAGTTAGGGTCAGGGTTGGCGGCAGACCGGTGTTCCCGGTTGCTGGCGTGAGATGTTAGGTAGGTAGACGGATTTCCGACGGGACATGGTTTAGTTGCATCACCCCCGGTTGCACTTGCCCCGCCCCCTGTTGCACTCGCCTGATCGGGTATCGAGTTTGAGGGTTTCTTTGTAGGTCGCATGTAGCGGAGTTCGTCTTCCTCCTCATCAAAATCATCATAACCTGTTATCATTGCACCATCGTAGTCATCATCATCGTCCTGTTCGAAGACCATAGAGCGTGGTTTCCCAAGGAGAGTCTGCTTGTGAAGCCAGAGGCGACGCATTTCAGGGTTTGTCACCTTGGCATAGACATTTCCATTGCACATCTGACCATAATATGAAGGGGAAAGAAGAGAATAAATTTATTTGTAGCTAGAGAGATATGTGACAAAATTTGACCGAATTGTGGGATTTGTGAAACAAGCATGAAATTTGGCACACATGTTTAGTCTACCCATATGATGATTTTTAGAAGTGAGGGCATCTCTGTATCGGCCTGTAACAAAAATAGCGGCCATTTTCAAAATGGCTGCCATCATCAACATAAACAATGTTCTATTCTAACTTTTTATCGAATTTACAAATGAATTCTCATTTCATTCATGGTATACAACAAGAATGGGTATATGCACTAACCTTTATGGCTGCAGGGTTAACTTTGTAAACCTAAATGTTCACAATTTCTTTCAAAATGGCCGCTATATAGCCTATAACTGAATTTGACATTTTGGGATGTGTTTGCATACGGTCTTAAAAAGGCAAAAATCGCCTCCAATGTGTTTATTTTTTACATATAAAGCATCTTCATAAAGAGTTAACAATACTGTTTTGCATATTTCATGCATTTATATGCATCAATATTAAAATGAATACTCAATAACCATAGTTATAGCAAAATTCACCTTAAGAGGGCGCCAGACAGAAAATTAAAAAAATAGATTTTTCTGTCATTCCTTCATAATTTTTACTTTTTATGCACAAAATATATATCAGCAAACCTGCAGAGCTTGGGGAAAAAGAAAAGTCTGCTATAAGGATAATTTGAAATATTATAGAATGTTAGATTGATGATTAGTAGTAATCTTTTTAGAAAAAAAGATAAAAGGGAAAACAAAGCAAATGAATATTTTTGTCAATGTTGGAAGAGCATTGCAAAGATGAATAATACTCCAAAACTTATTAAACTCACTTTTGTCAAATATTAAAATAAAATACCTACTTGAAAAAAAAAATAATGGCTGCTCCCGCATTAAAAATGTAAGAGAGATGGGCGATTGTGACCAGGCATATTTTGCCCTTTGGCGATTGTAGTGTTACCCAAGTCACTCATTGGCACTATCACATGATTTACCCTCAATCACATATTAAACAAAAACAAACTAAAACCAAAGGAAGAAAAACTCTGCGCCCTGCATCTACAAGCAGACTGGTTTGCAACTCCATGTATAACTGCCATACAGGCATCTCCTAACGCTTCTGGCAGTGTTGTTCACTTTTTATCTTACAGTATACTGGGTTAATGTTCTTCCCCAGAAATTTGGGGAGAAATCCTTTAACATTTTGAATATATACGAGAAAGAGGTTGAATGGGAAAATTTCTTTAGTTTTGTTAATCGAAGGTAAAATTGTCCTTAAAAAATACACGCATCATTTTGTTATGTTCAATGGGATTCTGGCAGTTTACAGTGCGATTTTTTTATTCAAATCAAAATTTCCATTAATTACATCCAACTTTACTTTTGGAGACAAATGTTCAAATTGTAAAAATATTTAAAAATGCCGCCTTTTTGCTTGTATTCCTATTTTTCAGGCAGTTCGTGACATTATCACTAACGGTTATTCCAACACCGGAATCAGGCATTAGCAGAACATTTTACAGATTCAATGAAAAACAATGGTTAAGACATGAAAGATAACATCGTTTGAAATGCATTACGCAGGCATTCAACTGAATGAAATCCGTTTTAGATTTTAAGATTTAATCTCAAGATGAGGAATGTACACACACGAAAAACTTGTAACACTAAGGGGGGGAGGGCAATTTGATGGTTCAAAGTCGTATCCCTAAGATGGGATGAAATTTTGTACCCCCGTGCACTAAATGCTACACGAAGGGAACCCATTTGCACAGGAATGCCAGAATTGTACTCTTTATATATTGATTGATTTATTAATTTTTTCATTCATTCATTCAATATGGTTGATTAAAATGTTTTCATCGCAGCCGGAATGATCGATTTAGCAAAAGTGTAAAAACTCTCAGGGTACAATGTTTGACCCGAGGTGCCAATAATGCTGTCTGGGGTACAGCTTTTAACGCTACAGGTTTCATTGTGTGTTGCGTCTATTCAGGCTTGGGGGCACAACTTTTTACCATAAAATTTCGACGCGAGTCAAATCAGCTACACCACAATACTGTATAATATTTTACCTTCGATTTAAACTGCTAATGATTTTTCTCCTTCAACCCCTTTCTCCTACATAGTCAAAATGTTAAAGGATTTTTCCAAATATCTGGGGAAGAACATTAACGCAGTATACTGTAAGATAAAAAGTGAACAACACTGCCGAGAAGCGTAAGGAGATGCCTGTATGACAGTTATAAATGGAGTTGCAAACCAGTCTGCTTGTAGATGCAGGACGCAGTTTTTTCTTTGTTTGATATTAGTTTTGGTGTTTTTTAATATGTGATTGAGGGTAATTCATGTGACAGTGCCGATGAGGGAGGTGGGTAACACTAACATTAACATTACCAATGGGCAAAATATGCCTCCTAACAATCGTCCATCTCTCTTACATTTTTAATCCGATGCAGCCATAAATTTAAAAAAAAATCAAGTAGGTATTCGATTTGCAAATTTGACAAAAGTGAGTTCAATGAGTTTTGACATATTATTCATCTTTGCCATATTTTTCCAACATTGACAAAAATATTGATTCGTTTTGTTTTCCCTTTTTTTTTTTTTTTCAAAGAGATTATTACTAATCATCAATCTAACATTTTATAATATTCCAAAGTGTCATTAAAGCAGTCTTCCCACTTTCTCCAAGCTCTGTAGGTTTGCTAAAATATATTTTGTGCATAAAAAGTAAAAATTCTGAGGGAATATGACAGAAAAATATATATTTTTTATTTTCTGTTTGGCGCCCTCTTAAGGTGAATTTTGCTATAACTATAGTTATTGAGTATTCATTTTAATATTTATGCATATAGATGCATGAAATATGTAAAACAGTATTATGAACTCTTTATGAAGATGTTTTATATGTCAAAATAAACACATTGGAGGCTAGTTTCGCTTTTTTAAGACCATATGCAAACACATCCCAAAATTTCAAATTCAGTTATAGGCTATAGCGGCCATTTTGAAAGAAATTGTGAACATTTAGGTTTAAAAAGTTAACCCTGCAGTCATAAATGTTAGTGCATATACCCATTCTTGTTGTGTACCATGAATGAAATGAAAATTCATTTGTAAATTCGATAAAAACTTAAAATATTACTAATGTTCATGTTGATGATGGCAGCCATTTTGAAAATGGCCGCCATTTTTTTTACATGCCGATACAGAGATGCCCTCACTTCTAAAATTTTTCAAATAGACATAATCAACATGTGTGCCAAATTTCATGCTTGTTTCATTAAACCCACAATCATTTCACATATCTCTCTAGCTATTGATCATTATTTGTTGTTTTATTTAAACAAGGAGGTCCTTTAGGTTTGTCTTGCCTTGTCTTGTCTTTCCGTTTACGCCCACAATCAAAGTTGATTATTACGGCATTTTAGGTGTAGATCGCGACCAGACTAATTTCTATCCAACCATTTTCTTGTAATTAATTAAGTAGTTGTAATCATTATATCATTACATCAAACCGTTTGCATATCCGTTTGTACATAGGTACCATTACCTGCAATATATAATAATATATACAGATTTGTATTAACCTTACAAAAGTCCTTGACCAAGGAGCCCTGTAACGCAAGCTGTACTCATGTTTATCAGAGTAATGCAATTCACGTAGCGCATCATTTCTGTAATCAAATCAAATTGACCTGGAACAAACATTTTCTTTCCATTTGCAAAGAAGAAAGGCCTAGAAGTTGCAACCTGACAATCTTAATCTTCTCCTCTTTCTTCTAGCCATGTAGCCTAGAACTATAGAAATGAAGAGAGACATTGCTGTACGTGCCAACTGCACAAGAAGAAATTTACTTGAACTATCTACAAAGGAATAATTATCACTTTGTAACCCTCGCTCATTAGTTCAAGGGGAAAATAATAAAAACTTCTTGATCTTATAATGCATGTAATAGGCATACAGTACACGGACTGGGACTATGCAATGAACCTGCCAAAGCAACAGTCACAAACATTGTAACCAGGGCAAAACAATAAACACATACTTAAGGGGTGTTGTTCAAAAGTTGCAATTAATCGCAAATCAACTGCAAATTAGTTGCAAATTGTAACACGCATTTTATTTCATGCATATACGTTTCTAACAACACGCGGATGAAACAATGATTTTGATGGGCACTTTCCAATCAAATGCAACTTGCGATCAATTACAACTTTTGAACAACCCCCTATGTGAGATTTTCTTCCCCTTACAACAGTTCCATGTTTATATGACACTTCGTAAAACCACTGACGTATCAGTGCTCCCGCTGTACATTCAAAAAGCTATTTTCATATTCTAACCTTGCATCTGCTGAAGATATCTGTTGGAGCTACAGTCACATTGAAGAAATCTAAAACATCTTGGACTTGATTCCTAGCCTTCTTGTGTGCTTCAACACACATACACTGACCATCATCTACACGACTCTTGAGCTAGATGGGAAAAAAAATAATTCCATGAAAAAATTATTTGATAAAAATGAACAATCAAGAGCATGTTATTGGTGTACAAATCTATCATTATCATCAATCATAATGCCTTTTAATCATAGGGTCCCTTATCAGTCCCTAGCAGTGAAAACTATACAATCATTATGTATAATGAGCCTTTTTTCTATTAGATCTCTTATTCATTTCGATGCTTTCTTTGCAATTTCAAACCAGGCAAACCAACCGAGTCTCATTATCTCGGGCATGTGACTCATGCTTTCTAGCCGCTTCTCATGCTTTTTTTAAATGCATTTCTACTAAAGTCACATATTTGTGACCCCTGGTTTAAATATTGGCCTATTAAACTGATGGTAATCTCACACGATTGGACATCTGACCCTTGGCATCTATCAATGTGGTGTTATTCTGTTAAATCATTTTTTTTTTCAAATTATACCATTTGCAGGTCAAAAACACTGACGTATTTATAATTTTTATTCAAATCAATCTTTACATTTTTTTTCATTGAACCATTATTAAGATGTTTTGTGAAATAAGTTCTGAAGTATGAAATAAGAGGGAAAAGTTGAAGGGTTCAAAATATAAAACCAGTTTACATAAAGATAAAACATACCATGAGATATGGAGCTCCAGATGTCAGAATAGCACGGCCTTCTTTGAGTGAAATCTGGAAAAGAAAATCATTAAATAAGTCATCATTATCCACTGGCTATATCACTTAAAGTTGCAAAAATCAACAACTGACAAATGAACCATTGTTTTTTGTCTTAAAGGTTTCAAATAGGAACTAGGGAATCAAACTATTTGATCAAGAACCTATGTTTGAGTGCAAAGTTAATTTATATTTATATTTATATTTATTTATAGAGTTGTACCTAAAGATGTTTCCTGTGATAGGTTCACCAAGGAATGCACTTGTAGTAAAAATCAAAATAATTTCAGGGTGCCTGCTTTTAAAGCCCAAGTATAGTTTTGGTAAAAGCNATCCATCTAGATTTAATAACAGATGTAATAAGAAAATCATACCATGAGATATGGAGCTCCAGATGTCAAAATGGCACGACCCTCTTTGAGTGAGATCTGGAAAAAATTAATAAAACACCTCATCAATAAATCCATTTCATTAATTTTAATCGATTACAATAAGTGACGATTGGCTGAAGAAAAAAATTATAACAAAATATGTTTGATCCAAAGGTTTAAGCAACACAGCTGAAGACACAATGCCAAGAGTTACATTTGTGTTCATGTGGAAACGTCAAAGTATGGTGGCTCTGACAATCACCTTTCAACCAGTGGGTCATGACCCTAATAATCGCATCGATGGCGTCAATATTCCTTAGCATGAAACTTAACCCAGGTGCATATGGGCCCCTGGCAGGGAAAACAAATCCTTGAATGTTTTAACAGTCCTATCATATATATCATGGTAGCTCAGCTACAGACAAGGAAATAACATATAGGACGTATTATTGAGCACAGCAGTGTATATGGATACTGTATATGGATACAGTATATTGGCTCTGTAACTGTAAATATTATTGTGAGGAAGAAATATTTGTGTGATTTGAACAATGTGAACTCACAAAAATTATCAGATGTTTAGCCATTCTGTGCTTTGAATATGAGTAATAAAAAAGTGAAAGAAATTTGCCTACACCTTCAAATGCGGAACTAATACACCTCATGGGTGCAATGTGAGAAATCTTTGAACAGTTAGAAACAAACCTGAACAGCCTCATCATGTTCATCATCATTTTCCAGTATCTTGACATCCACACCACAGGACCTAAGATGGCGTCCTAGCCCCTGAAGCATGTTATCGCACACCACTGACAGCTGACCTGGTGAGATTGGCGGTCCTCTACGAGGCTACAAACAATGAGATAAAATTGCATAGTGTATAATGAGATGAAAAAAAATTAACACCAAAGACAAACATTTATTTATTTAATTTATTTGAAGGAATCAGAAATTGAGCCACAGTAGACATATAGGGATAGATTCTAGAACACATAATATGACTAGGTTTGTTTGAAGAGTGGGTGAAAAAGAAAAGGGAGGTAAGAAAAAGAACTAATAAGTCAGAAGGCAAATAGAATAAATTATATGTACAAAAGGATGAGGAGGGCTAATAGAGGAGCAAGTAAAGAAAAAAATGCAGGGGAACAAATTGGAGGGATTAAAAAAGATGAGGGTTAATACGAACACAAAACAAAATTTCAAAGAGAAAAATAATATATTGGGAAAATAAAGAGCAGCGGAGGGGTGAACAAAAAGATAGAAAACAAACAAGAGGAGTCAAATGGAATAAACGGAAGTGCAATAACTCACCTGATTGAGAGCTTCTGTGAATGACGGCTTCTCCTTGGGTGATTTGCTCTGTTTGGGTTTTGTCTTGGATTTTGATTTCTTGCTTGTCTTGCTTGAGTTCCATGGCTCCATGTTGATTTGGAGACCATTGGAAGACACAATATCTTTGAGATGTGTATAGACCTCTAGCAAACAGAAAGCATCCAACGCTGCAAGAGAATAAAATGTCACCTTTAGTCCCACACATAAACTATTGTAGCAATATTTCACAAATACTTGAGAACATTTCAAGATTTGTGGTTGGTTTAGCAGTGCGCGCCTAACAGACGGCAAGTTATGAATCCAATGACTGCGTAATAATAATGTGAAGCGCTTTGGTCGGTTTCAATAAGAACTGAAAGCCCTGTATAAATAATGCATATTATTATTACTATTATTTGATTGCATATTACTAAAGATAAATTCAGATTCCATATAAGATAAAAATGTGTATGCTTTAAAATATAATGTATATCATCCCACCAAATATCTTTAATGAGACCAGTGTTTCCCCCAGAATATCAGTTTTGTTGGCAAGTCAACATATTTTCATTTTCTGGAGGAAATGAATCAGGCAATCATAATGATCATTTAATCTACTCTAGCGGTTTATAAATTTTACCGTTTTAGTACCTCCTTATGATGTAAAAGATAATTGAAAAAGTAAGGCCCTGGTCAAATAGGGCCCCGGAAGCATCAACACGACTCTTTGTTCAGATGCAGTTAACTGTGAATTACCAAAGAGTCGTGTTGAAACATGTAGCTTCCGGGGTCCTATGTGACCGGGGCCTAAGGAAATGTGATTTTACGACATCAAGTCTGCTTACCAGCGTATGTGACCTGAGCAGGTCGTAGAGGGCGCCGCTCCCAATCTGATATCCTGTCTCTCTTGTCAAGGTACTTTCCAAAGCAGAAGAAGACTAGATCAGTCAAACCTAAAGAGCTTATCCTGATGTTCATGGAATGTGGTATCTCTTTCAGGATCTGTAAATTAAATAACAAGTTATAGGTGAAGATAAAATTTGGTTAGGTAAGTTAGTGATTAAGCTATTGTATGAATGTATTCAGGGACCCAAAAGAAATATGAAAACAGAATTCCATGACAAGAAGACAAGATCAGTCAAACCTAAAGAGCTTATCCTGATGTTCATTGAATGTGGTATCTCTTTCAGCATCTGTAAGCAAAAGACAAGTTACAGATGAAGATTAACTTTGTTTANAAAAGACAAGTTACAGATGAAGATTAACTTTGTTTAATAGGTAAGTTAGTGATAAGGGCATTTCATTAAAATATTCAAGGATCCCAAAGAAATTTGAAACATAATTCTGTGACATTACCATGCCTATATTACTGCTTTCTATGACTTCTTTTCTTGCACGATTCCTATAATCACACACATAGTGATGATGAACGTCAATAATAATAACAGAATATGATCGCATATGAGAGTATGAGAGCTACGAGTCATGACAAACTGGAAAGCTGCCATAACCAAGAGGTACACCCAATAGCCCATTTTTGTAATGTATTCAAATTTATTCACGTTTTCCCCCGAGATGAACTATTTATTCAGCTGTCAAAAAGTAATGAGAGTACAATACTGAGAATGCCACTTGCATACATTAACGTTGCTAGGTTGGACAAACATTGTAGCTTGACCAACCTAGCAACAACCATTACATGCTTTCCGCATTCCTTCTATCAGGTAAACAATTATTTTGTCATCCTGCGTTTGATGAAGAAGCGTGCATAAAATTTGAATACATTACGAAAGTGGCCTACTCCCTGACTTTTCCATGACTTTTCCCAAATTCCCTGACTTTTCCCTGACTTTCCATGTCCATAAGCTTTTCCAGGATTTTCACAATATGGAGGAAGGGGTTTTTACCTGCTTGCCTAAACCATTCAGATCAACAGTCCTCTTCTCTCCTCTCACGATCTCTTGGAGTTCTGGAAAAGATTGGCTAAGCATTCTGTAGTCACCAGAAATCTCAAATCCTGCAAGCATAATAAATGAGTGAGAGAGAAGGAGACAGATAGAATTTAGCTTTAGGTGCATTTCATCAAAATTTGAATATCTGTGTGCTTGCCACTTTAATCTCTATTCAATTAGAAAGATAGTATTCAATCACAAAGAAGAACATTTTTCTAGTCCAGAAAAGCATTGCAGAAGGAGAGTACAGTGATATGCTTCTGATGAAATCTTAGATATGCCAACAAAATTTATTGCTTCATTTTTCTATTCCTTTCGGCTAAATGACAGGGTATGAGAGTCGATAGACATCTGTAATTTATTCAGAACACTGCTTGCCCATGAACATTGCACCTTTCTTTTCGATTACATCACTGACTTACATTATCTACTAAGGGCTCTCATTTACAACATAATTTGCCGTTTTATTATTCAGATCATCCTGTGATATTGTTTAACTTATTCTCCAGGGGAAATGGCAATAATATTTTCATAGGGTTTTTCGAGTAAACAGGTGGAGGCGCGATGGGATTTACTGACATTCTCAGAATTGGGTAACCTTTGTCTAACTTAAATATGCATAGCCTCAGCATAGCACTTAAATACATTCTCATGTATTTTAAGACGTCACTTCCTGACGTACATGTCAGTTTCAGCGTGTGTGGAATTGTGTGGTGAATTACATGGGTTGGTAGGCTCATTTGACGGGGAATCCTCAGCCATTGTTTGATTTACAGGCTCAAAAGAGGGAGATTCCTTTTGAACGTTGTTAGAGGGGGAAGGCTCTGAATGACAATGGCTGTGTGAGTCATCAACCATTGTCCCATTCCCGTGTGCAAAGGCACCCATTAACGTCACCTCATGCAAGCAGAAAAAGGGTGGATAGAATTCCTAACGAAAACTATGTCATGGCTTGAATTCATAATGAGAAGGCCACATCACTTTCAAATGTCTTCATAAAATTTGATAACATTAGAAGAGGAAAAAACATCTTCAGTAAACACAACATTGAAATACATGCAAGATGTGCCTAATGGATGGTCCCTAATCACTCACCAAGTTTTAGAATGTCTTCAGACTGGAGAAGATGTTGGAAGAAATTCTTGACAATGTCCTTGGTTTCAGATACCCATAATGATGGCATGTCCAGGAGGTAGGCTCTCTCNGCATTTCATTAAAATATTCAAGGATCCCAAAGAAATTTGGAAACAGAATTCCATGACTTTTCCATTGGTAGTTGGCTGCTTTCCATGACTTCCTGTCTGGCAAGCTTTCCAAAATCACAGTCATAGTGATAATGCACATCAGTTATAATTTCAGAACATGATCTTAGAGTATTAGAGCTACGAAACACAAAAGCTACCATTCCCAAGAGGTACACCCAACTCCCTGACTTTTCACAAATATCCCAAATTCCCTGATTTTTCCATTACTTTTCACAAATATCCCAAATTCCCTAACTTTTCCATGACTTTTCACAAATATCCCAAATTCCCTAACTTTTCCATGACTTTTCACAAATTTCCCAAATTCCCTAATTTTTCCATGACTTTTCACAATTTTCCAAAGTTCCCTAACTTTTCCATGACTTTTCACAAATGTCCCAAATTCCCTAACTTTTCCATGACTTTTCATTGATTCCTCAAATTCCCTAACTTCCCATGTCCATAAGCATTTCCAGGATTTTCACATTATGATGGAAGGAGTTTTACCTGCTTGCCTAACCCATTCAGATCAACAGTCCTCTTCTCTCCCCGCACAATTTCTTGGAGTTCTGGAAAAGATTGGCTAAGCATCCTGTAGTCGCCAGAAATCTCAAATCCTACAAGTATAACAAATTAGAGAGAGGGGAGACAAGTAGAATTTAATTAGGTACACTTTATTCAAATTTGAATTTCATACTGTTTGCCTTCGCCACTTTTTTCGTTTCATTTAACAAGCATGCAATAGGATGAAAAAATATTTTTGTTCTCATGCCCAATATTTTAATCATGCACAAAAGCACTCGGACAAAGTTACTGATGATGACGTTGCAGACATTCCAATAAAGAATTGTATTTCTTTACTTTTCTAGCACCTGTGACTTAATGATGAGAGGGTGTGACAGCCTGTAGATGTTTATGATGAATTCAGAACACAGCTATCCCATTATACATTGAACCAGTCTTCTAAGATGGCAATTCAATGATTGACTGACGTTATCTACTGAGGTCTCTCATTTACAGAATTTAAAGAATGTGCCTCTGTAACATACAGATCCATCAGTGATATTAATGAACCTATTCTCTAAAGGAAATGAGAATGTTAAAAAAAAGTTGTTCAGTTGAACAGAGGGGCAAACATTTTCAGTGAACACCACACTGAAATACATGCACAAAGAGCTCAACAAATTCAAATATCTCTGTTCTCTCACCGAGTTTTAGAATGTCTTCAGACTGGAGGAGATGTTGGAAGAAATTCTTGACAGTGTCTTTGGTTTCTGGTACCCATAATGATGGCATGTCCAGGAGGTAGGCTCTCTCGTGGGTGGCAATTTGACATAGTGCTACCCTATAACGTGAATAATTGAAAATTAATTAAATAATCAACCAAATCTATTAAAGCAAAAACGAATAGGCGAATGAGGGAGTATTGAGAAATCAAGGCAGCGACTATTAAGTCATAAATAAACTGTGAGGCATCAACTGGTTTTGCCAATTATGTCAGATGGTTAATCTTGATCATTCTCCCCCCCCCCAGAAAAGAGTACCCATGTTGATTGCATGGAGTATGTGATGGGGAGAGCGTGGTGTACACATCAACAGCTCATTTTAAATTTCATATTTCTCTCCATCAAAATGTGTTTTTGTGCAACTTATCACTTTTTTCCAATAATATTTTGTCAAAAACTTTATCTGGATAGCTTTCAATTTTTTTAAATTATAAATCATCACTCATTGGACTTATTAGAATGTATCTTCATTCAGGTTACATATTTATACATGTATTTACATTAATGCAACCTGTCATACATTATACATATGATACCCATCAGTGATACTGCGAAGTGCAATTCAAAATATTCATTTGATTAATCTAATGATATCAATACTTACTTTGTCTTTTGTGTTGGGGTAAAGGAGGGTCTCCATTCCATGTCAATACCTACCACTGGATTGGGCTGTAAACAGAAACAAAACAAAATTATTCCTGAACGAAAAAGTAAAACAAACATATTGAACATAAGTTTGCATAATTGTTCAGTCACTGTGATTTTTGTGTGCATGTTATCTAACAGTTGGTACATGTGACAATCTTCATAACATTTCATCACCCCATGACTTAGGTCTTGGGGATGGTTGATCAACCCTCTTCAGTATTTTCAGTCAATAAAATAGCCCAATATAACTATAGAATCAAAGATCACTGGCACACGATAAACCACCATTCAGGATACTTAATTCAATTTTAAAAATGCGAGATTTGTTTGAAGCAATAAGTGCAAGCAAAAAAAAATGAGTCCAAGCATATGCGAGTAGCATCTGCTACATGTGTAGGACACATAAAAAACACTATAGGGATCAGAATGACCTCTCTGGAATAATTCTTAAAATAAACAAATTTGGTCGCACATTTGGTCATTCCACTCTATTCAGATGAGGCTTTCCTGACACAAAAAAAGTCTGACTTCAGAAATCCTGACAGAAAAACAAGGTTTTAGACAGTTCGTATAATGATTGACAAATAATTATAAAAGTCATAATTACTTTACTTGTGATGTCTACAAGGCACTGTCTTAGGTCATTTGCTGTGGTTACGAGGACTATACTATCGGCTGGTAGATGGAGGGGGTAATAATCAGCAGTTGGCTCAGAATCATTGATTTCCTCGTCCCAATTCTCTTCAGCTCCACCATCAACCTCACATCTAACACTGCTAAAAGAAAAGAGTATGTTCCAAGAGAAAATATTATATTAATCAGCAACACGTAAAAGAGGCAGAGATGGGAACCGTTCTGGAATATGTATGAGGTGTATTTTCATATAGATTCAGGGCTTTTATCACAAATGAATGGCTAAGAGTATGGCAATTGTTGTCATGTTTTCTCTCACTTTGTTCAGCTGTTGGATTTTTACCTCATGCATATTATGTAATGGTTGGCAACTTGGTGCAGGTGACCAGTTTCTTTTGCTCAAAATAATGATCAAAATATAAATATAAAATTGCTGATGAACACGTCCTGCTNTACCTACCACTGGATTGGGCTGTAAACAGAAACAAAACAAAATTATTCCTGAACGAAAAAGTAAAACAAACATATTGAACATAAGTTTGCATAATTAATCAGTCACTGTTATTTTTGTGCGTATTTAATTTTTACACAAATTGTACTCGTGCCAATTTTCGTAACATTTCAACATAGCATGCCTTTTCTCTCAGGGGAGCATGAATCAGCTCTCTTCATTCTTTTCAGGCATTTGAATAGTCCAGTCTATTTAGGATTAAGCCACTTAGTGATATCACAGATCATTCATTTGCAAATTAAACAAAGGTTGTAGTTGTATTTCTATCAAAACTCATTATTTTTCACACAATTATTTGTGCAATATGTTTATGATACTACATGTATATTTCATTTCATTTAGATTTGAAGACAGAATTTGTGGACAAAAATATTTGCTTTTACCAAAACTTTACCTGAGCTTTAACAATCAATCAACATACTCATTTAACAAGAAAATGTGATGTCCATTTGAGGCGATGTGTGCAAGCACAAAATGTATTCACACATGAGCAACAGCATTTGTCACGGGTTTAGAACACTTGACAAAATCACTGTAGGGATCAAAATGACCTACAAAATGATTCTTTAAAACATAATTAGGTCTTGAAATTTGGACATTCCACTGAATTCTGATGGGGCTTTCCCAACATATGAAAATCTGACATAAAAACAAGGTTTTGGACTGTTTGTATAATCATTGAAAAGTAATAATAATCCTAATTACTTGACTTGTGATGTCTACAAGGCACTGGCTAAGGTCATTTGCTGTGGTTACGAGGGCTATGCTATCGGCTGGTAGATGAATGGAGTAATAATCTGCAGTTGGCTCAGAATCATTTATTTCCTCATCCCAATTCTCTTCAGCTCCACCGTCGACCTCACATCCGACATTACTAATACGAAAACAGAATATATTCCAAGTGAAAATATCATGTGAATATGCGTTATGTAAGAAGAGGCAGAGATCCCAACCGTTCTGGAATATGTAAGGGGTGCATTTAAATTGTATCTAGATTCTAGGCTTTTATCACAAGTGAACATCTCAGAACATGGCAATTGTTGTCATGTTTTCTCTCACTTTTGTTCATCTGCTCAATTTTGACCTCATGCAAATTTCTGAATTTCTGCACAGAGGACAATTTTTTTACTCAAAAAAATAATCAACATAATCAACATATGAAGATGAAATGTTTGATGAAAACATTCAGCCATAGATTAGGGAATCATGATTGCATCTTCTCTGGGACAATTATGTCACAAAATGATCAACTCTATGGCCCGTATTCCGATAGCGAGGTTTAAGTTAACCCAGGTCTAAGTCATTGTAATTTAGACTCTTGGTTTAACTTTTCAATAGCCCGGGTCTAAATAACAATAGCTTAGTCCCAGGTTAAGTTAAACCTCGCTATCGGAATACGGGCCCTCAGGTTTGGGTGAAAATATAAAATGGTCAACTTTGAAAAATCAATATATCAGAGGTACGGGCAAAAAGAATGATTTTCATAGGGCCTGTAACATATAGAGATTAATTTTGCAATTAATTGTATCTCTTTGGTACCATTTTGCCATAGACTTATGATTAATGTTTATCGTAGGTTTAATTGCATCTGTTATGTTACACGCCCCAAATCTCGCCTTTACAAATAAGATTTAGGTCCTTTCAGTATCTCAAGAACAGAATGTTGAGATTTTTCCACAACATACCTGGATTGAGATGTTTCCATTTCTTTTACGACAGCCTCTGGAAGTTGATTCACGTCAATCCCATAATGCCTTGCCCATCGAGCTGCAGCAGGGACATCGTCGTACCATGTGAGCTGCTCAATGAAATCCAGTTGGACTGACTTGTTATCTCCAATGGTGGACTCAATAAGCTCTTCCCATACATCTTGTGCCATTGATTCCTGTACAAAAGGATATTTTACTCGTCAGTATTGAAAATGTGTTATTTATTATTGCTTGAAAGTTTTGGATTGGCATAACATTTCTTCCAAATTCATCGGACACTGTATGGCCACAGCAGAATTAGGGACAATGTATGCTATGCAAATAAAAATTAATACATGTCAGGATCGTTGCTTGAAAGTTGCGGTTGATTGGAAATCAACTGCAAATCAATTGCAAAGTGAAACTTTTCTGCAGGCACATTATCTTGGCTTCCAGTTCTCACGTCCATAGTACCGAGTCTGTAGACAAAGACTAGTCAAAGAATGCTTCCATTCACCATTGGACCCCTATCCTTGGTTGAAGGAAGAAGCAATGCAATCTGTGATGTAGTCTACAATTTCAAACTATCATGCGCCGCATATACACACACTGAAAGCCAATGGTCTGTGCCTGCACACTAACTTGAAACAGGCATTTTAATGCAACCACAATCTGCACTTCTGACAAGACGCAAATGATACAATAATTTGATTGGTGAGTGCTGGTCAATGGCAACTTGTGATCAATTGCAACTTCCTAGAAACACACCCTTAGATATATAATTACCTCTATATACCTCTTGTGAAGGAGGTATTTGATAGCACCTATGTCCTTGGACTTGGCTGTGTTTGGGCAGATGGACATATCAAGCTTGAACATCTTAACGAGGCGCAGGATGAGCTTGGTAAGATGGCGTCTTCTCAGCTTCTCCACCCTGACACCAGGTACACTGACCGTCATCTCACTGCGGGAACAATGAAATCTTGATTTGATTTGATTTGATTTGATTTGATCTATTTGTCAGTAGCAACATGATAGGATAACCCACAAAAGAGAAAATTCATTATTTGCAATGGGGTCCTCTGTGTTAAAAAAAAACACTACATAGCAAACATGCTTGAGCGAAAGTGGCAACGAGCTAAAGCATGCAAAGCACCTTTGAGCACTCTGCAATAGAGTGGATACGTGCGCTATATAAGTTGCATGTATTATCTTTATTATCATTATTATTGATAAAGCAAACAGAACTAAGATACATGTTTATGTACTTATCTCTACCAATCTACCCTACGCATGTGAAAATAATTATAAAATTAACAAATAGAATTCGGGGCAAGTGATGAAAATTAATTTTGTAGAGGCCTGAGCACCACAAGCACTGATAAGTTTGATCTGTGCACTATACAAGTAGCCAGTTACAGTTTGTGAAAATTTCCCTATTAAAAAAAGGACAACTCTCATTTCTGGACTGGCACCTTCATGTTCACAGCAGATACATACCACAGATATTCATTGATATCAAAACCTTGCTGGCAGAACACATCAAGCTGTCGTATCAGGTCCTCCTGTAATGCAGGATGGCCGGCTATATACTTCTCAACCATGTTTGCCTTGTCTTGAAAGATGAGCGGCAGACAGATCTAGAAAAAAGAAATCCATTTTTTATATTTGAAATTTATTATACCATCATGCATATTACAGAGATCATTGCACGAATACTAATTATTATTAATCAATGAGATAATCATTTTAATTTTTTGTTTGACATTCATAATACAACCATGCATTTTACTGTGCTCATGTACTAATTATCAGAACTTAAAGATTATCATTTAAAACTTTCAATTTAAGAAAGACTTGGGGGTTATTAGGTTTTCGCATTGTATGGATATGATTATGATCTTACTAAATAAATTCACCTCTTTATTTCAAACCTTCATTCCATGTTGGGTTAGTACGATTTAATATACATACATGTAGGCTTACATCACAGTAGCAAAAAAGGTTTCTTTAATTGGAGTGAAATTTTCTCAGACGTATAGAGTCTTGGTAAATCGAATGTGAATGAGTCATATGTTTGTTTCTAACTCCTCAATTGGTACATATAATCCACATCATGTCAGATTAAATTATTTTGTATTAATTCTTGTAATTCTAGTCAATTTAGCAAAATACAAATTATATTTCTTTTACATCAGAGACACTTTAAGTCTATGGCAGAATTTATTCTTGACTGAGTCTTTTATAAAAAAAAAAAAAATATATATATATATATATATAAGCATGCAACAGGTACAAAGTGTGTACTTACATCTTCTAATGAAAAGCAGTCATGAAGATTCACTTTTGTTACACATGTTGCAGCCTGTGGGAGATCAAAATAAATCCAAGTTCACAAAAAAGTATTACACTTCGCATACTGATGAAATCTTTGACTGTTGACAATATAAAAAGTAAACTTTGCATTCTTAAAATTACAGTATATTGTCAAAAAGTCATGCATTATATGTATTTCTTTAAATCTAACCTAACGCAATATACTAATGAATACTTTGATAAGTAAAAATATCAAGGCTGGTACATGAAGCTCTCAGTTAAGATGTCAATGAATGATTGGACCCCAAATTCACATCTAATTTTGACAATGTACTTGGTAAACAGCTTGGAAACTTATTCATTCTGTTAATAATATGGGGCACATCCTAATATGGTTGTGGAGCCTTACTCTGAAATTAACTTCCTGTAACAGGAAACCAATAGTGGTACACCATACAGTATATGTAGGTTATGCAAGCAAAGTAGTACATGTATATATCAGATGTGAAATCATAAATCCTTTGTTTAAAGTTCTCAATAACTTAGCTGTTTATTTTCATATAATATTATGTACACAGATTTAAAAAAAAAATGTACTCTAGCCTCCAGCGTTGGATTAAAAATCATATTGTACATACACACATAGACAACTTATTTTTCATTTCTGAATAGAAACAGAATAGAAGAAGAACAACAAAAAGGAGAAGGAGGAGAAGGAGAAGGAGGACAAGGTGAACAAGAAGATGAAGAAGTAGAATAACAACAACAACAACAAAAAGATGAATGAGAAGAACAAGTAGGAGAAGAAGAAGAAGAAGAAGAAGAAGAAGAAGAAGAAGAGGAAGAAGAAGAAGAAGAAGAAGAAGAAGAAAAAGAAGAAGAAGAAGAGGAAGAAGAAGAAGAAAAAGAAGAAGAAGAAGAAGAAGAAGAAGAAGAAGAAGAAGAAAAAAAAAAGAACATTGTGAAAAAAAGTAACAACAATTAAAATTCATCACCTCTTTGAATTGTTGCCTGGCAAGCATGACTCTGACCCTGGAGACAAGGAAAGAATTATCTGGTCCCTGAAGATTGTAGAGCTTAGCAAGGAGATCAAAGACATTGGAGTGAGCGCTGGCTGCAAGATGAAACGCATGCATCCTCACTTCGGGGGTCAATATCGATGTTAAGTCCTTCAGGAATAAAAAAAAAAGGAAATTTATCAACATTGATCTACAGTAGATCAGCAAAACGAGTAAATTACAATTAAATTTGATCAATATCGATGCCAAGTCCTTCAGAAAAAAAAGGACATTCATGAAATGTCAATTACAATGAAATCCATTAATATTGGTGTCAAGTCCTTTGGCAATGAGGAAAAATTATAATGAAATTGATCAATATCTATGGAAATTCCTTAAGAAATAAGAAAAAAAATTAAAATGACCATTTGACAGCCAGCTGAAAGTTACAGTACTTGGAATAAGAAGGGGACATTCCATGGAGAGGGGGGCAGGCCATTATAATAGCATTTTAATCAAACACATTGGGTAAGTATATGAGGACAGATGATGGGCTCCAATAGGATAATTCAAACAGTAGATGGGGGAAAGTAAGCATTTGGTGCTGACCTAGCCAGTATTCTTATAAGCATTTAAGACCTGCCTTTCCCTTTACAACTACACTGTATTGCTATAAACACAGCTCAAGATTGAAGGTCAGAAAATAAAATAGATTGAGAGGAAAAGAGTAGGAACCCACAAGATAACAGACTCCAGAGACAGTCAATATTGTTTGTTGGTTTTCCACTTGAAAGATTTCTCCATTTTCAACTACAGTATACTACCCCCCCCCCCAAAAAAAAAAAACCTTTAATTGAATGAATGATTCAATCAATAATTGAGTCTTAAAATTCCTCCTATATTCAACCATCCAATGATTGCATAAACGATTGATTCATTTCCTCTGCAAAAAAAAATGTCGAGAATTATCACACCTTGCCTTGATAGATTTCCAAAGAAACTCTTAAACTCACCTTGGGAGGGATTTTCCTGACATTCAGCATTGTATCAAACTCTTTGAGGATGTGGAATGCCAATGTGTCAGGCTTTCTCTTGCGTAGGTCCCGGCTGTGATCTATGAGGTCCAACATGAAAGAATGACGCACCTTCAAATCCATGCTGGACAGGGCATTGTGCAACATCCAACATACTTCTTGTTTCTTCTGTTCCTCCCATAAATCTTCCATAGGGTCCAACCAGAGCTGATATCCGGGCTTCTCCTCTCTAGATGGAATTCGCGGAACCCAGAATTGTCTTGGAGCTGCATTACAAGCTCCATGGCCTGTGCTCCCTTTTTCGTTGTTCATTGTTTTTTTTTTTATATATCAGTTTTACTCAGCTAAAAGGAGAATCTCAATTTAAAAGTCACTTTGCTGTCGTTTTCTGAGTGCAAATCTTGATCAGGCCAATTTACTCTGGATTTGTATTCTGCTTCAATGAAGAGAACTGCACACGAAAATGGTATCTGAAAAGAGGGAGAAAATAATCAAGTTAAGATCATTTCAAAATTATACATTCTTATATGCACCCAACATTAAATTTATCAGTCATCCCTAC
>BQKZ01003063.1:14930-70116 GCA_036244855.1 Temnopleurus reevesii | reverse complement strand
GGTGTTTTAATTAAGGGATTGAAAAAATGGTCTTGTTGTTCGCTGTTGGGGTGTTCTCACTACTTTCGCTATTTAAGTGGAATTTTCGTTCAGTCTATAGAGATATATTATAAATAGTTTGATTTAATGATCATTCACGTCTTTCACACTTATTGATGATTTAATGATTATTCACGTCTTTCACACTTATTGATGATTTTCCTCTATCGGAGTGTAACATATTTTTTTTCTCCATTTTACACGTTCTTTTAATTTGCCATTATCCAATATAATTGCTTATAGTCTTACTGGCTAATCTATAAGACCCTCCCCCCCCCCCCCGGGAAATGTATGGATGAGATATGATTAATACAATATGTTTCCCTGTGCATTTTTCTTTCGTTTTTATTCGCGGTGCCTTGAATGGTAGACGAAGGAAACCCCCTGGGTCTTAAGCTTTACGTATGTGCCATATCTTCTGAAAGAAATCACGTAATTGTACACATCGGCGATGAATAGGGATATATGTCATCATGGTCAGTGTGTGCTATATTGCCAATGAGATGAATGTGCTAATAACGTCAATAACCTCAAAGAGTTGTAATGAAATCAGAAACACCATTCGACATATGTTTATGTCTTTTGTTTTAGTTTACTTACATTATTGCATAGACTGCGTTCAAGATAGCTATTAGGTTCCCCTGCATTGGTTCCACGGATACATCCCAGGACTGCATCCTCAAAGCTCTGCTGAACATCACTCATCTTATAGACACACAATCCAGATGAACTCCCGCTTGAAAATACTGCATATAACAGGTTTTCAGTCATGTTGATAGCCAATGACCCAGCTAGGTCAGACCCTGCTGGTCCGATATGAGCAGATTGAATCATATTGTAGGAGCCACATTGTACTTCTATCTCTGTGTATGAATCCAACTCAACATCTAATGAATTACGACATAGTCGCCCCAGATATACATTGTCATCTCTGTTCATGAAATAGAAGATGTACTCATTGAACGAAATTGCATGCTTGAAATCTGGTGAATAGTGGGGTGCTTGTGGTGGTGATACACGTTGTCTCCAATTCAGGTCAGTGAGAGTGTGTTTTGAGATTAATCTAATGCCAAATGTTGCACTGCTAACACCAGTAAATAAGTACAACCTATCATCTGGAACACCCTCACCATCACGTACCACGTTAGCACCCAAGACAACAACTCCTACAGTAGGTGCATTTGCACTGTTCACAACTAACTGCTCATTACTTGTCTCATGTCTCACTACACCAAGGGATATATTACTAAGGCTCCTTGTTTCGCAATAACCATCACATCCACCACACGTTATGAGCTTATTCTCAGGTGATGGCGCTACAACTAGGAGTTTATTATCATTGGTATTGGCTTCATTTGGCCAAGGACATTGTCCAAGCACCACAGTGTTCTTAATGGTAAGGTCCGAGTTGAGTTGGTACAGTGTCTCTCTCGCGCCAATGTAGATGTCACCGGTGACATTGTTGATGGCGATGTGGTTGAATGGGAGGGGAAGATCAGGGCTGGAAGCTACCAGGTAGGAGGATAGAGGGACTGACTGGACAGAGTTGATAAAGCAAACGGAAAGTAGGGTTATAGCAATCAGGAACCTGCCGGTTAAGTTCCTTAAGGTCACCCCAGCCATGATTGCAGGAGGTTCAGCAAGTCGGTCGTGATATCTGTGATATGTGAGAAAATAATGTATAACATTATGTCAATCGTAGTCAGTGCTAATTATAGTGGGTTTTCGAAATTCATGGACGGTGTCTTGTTGTCGGAAGAAAACTAGTGCGCACTTGGTCTGCACATTTAATGACAAGTGTGCAAATTCACATGCTCACATGACATGTATGGCTCAGATTATAATTAGTTTTTGATCGGCAGTATTTTCATAAATCATTTGAATAATGTCGACACATAAATGCCTTGTGGCAAAGGTAACGACATGCGTCGTCTTCCTCACTAGCACGCCGAATCTCACACAACAGTAATGGAAATTCAAATTGCCCTCACGTATGAACGGAAAATCCTTTCGCAATGCAACGGCAGCGCGGGGCAACAAAACCACTCGCGGTCCGTTACTGTAGGTTTGCCTTTTTGTGACACTCTGGCACTAAATTGTGCCAGAGTACATGCAATAATCAACTGTGCATTTCGTACATATCTATTTTACGCACATAAAGCATTTTAATACACGTCAAGGCTTTTCTTACCGGTTTCTCATTCGGAACTCTTGAGTGGAAATGTGCAAGGCCATCATGGGGTGAAAATTATTCAACAATATTTCGTCGTATATTAAAAACAACCAATTCATGATGATATATGTATCACATATGTCGAAATGTCAAAATCAAATTAAAGATAAAGATATGAATGGAGAGTATGAGTTTCCTGTATTGTATCTGTTACCCAACAATGTTTAATTTCGTCTTCGCAGGGCCACATGGAAGATCCATCTTTGTTGCAAGATGTCGAGTTTAAGCNTATCCTTGTATATCTTGTATTCTTGATTTCATTGTAACTGTTTTCATTGTTTCTTTCATGTCTAATTCTTTATATCCTTGTATATCTTGTATTCTTGATTTCATTGTAACTGTTTTGAATTGCCAAATAAATAATAATAATAATAATAATAAATTAACAAACTCTCTGGTTTGAACTACCCCGCTCACGGTAGATCCGCCACTGCCACCCATGCCGGGTATCATTAGCAATATATGAACAATATTTGGCGGGTTTTTGTTTACATAATAATGATAAAGGACCGAAAGTAACGAACGCATAGGTCATGCCGTGACCTCCGAGGGCTGGTGAAAAGTTAAGACTGATACATTCCAACGAGTAGAGTCACGATCAATCACACTTTCTGGAGGGACTCACACTCGTGAATGATGAAAAAACCATATATAGGGGAAATGCATATAGCATAGGCTTCTGCATGGAAATGTAATTTATGGTAATTGTATAATCTATTTTCACTTATTTCTATAGACTGGCAGTGAACAATTAGTTGACAATATATCAATAGGTTCATTACATGAGTTTGTCTTTATGGTAGAGACTTTATCACAATAAAATATCTTCTCATTCAAATCTCTTGAATTTCTAGTCCGACAGTAGGAGGATCATTATTAATGTGTCAATCTAGTTGCTCAGAATAATGCCAAGGCAGTTATAGAGACAAATGAAACACTCATTTTATCTCTCGGAATTAAAACGTATAATATACAACGCTTATAATCTTGACTTGTATCATATTTTAACAACGAACGAAATACAAATAAATCTCCTCCATAATTATATTCAGTATATCCTGCATGCGACGAGAAATGAAATCTGTCTTACCTTTAAATGTTCTGAATCGATCCTCTCGAGAAAAAAAAATCATATTATTTAGGCAGAGAAACTGCTATTCCATGAAATAATTTATAGGCCTAGATGATAATCTACCTGCAGACTGATAACCACTTCCTGAACATGACACACTGTAACCCCGCACCAGAGGGATGATTTAGGGTCGATAAAGTCCCCAAAACCGACGAGATGACATTTTCTTTTCTAATAAATTCGATTAAAAAAATGTGTGAATTACAGTCTATTTGTTCAAGGATTCTTTACACCCCAAATTTATACAGTGTATTTTACCTCTCTATATAAGCGTCTGAAGAAAAAATGTGCCTTCTCCCAGATTGCTACCCCAGGCTATAAGGAAGCGCGCGCATCTGTACGTGCGGCGGTAGAGCAAATGTCCACAATCTTTCATAATGCATCCCTCCCCCCTCCCCCACACACACACACATATTAATGAAGAAACGCACATACGCGATTCAAAAGCACTAAATGATGTCTTTTATTTTCGCAAATATGAACTATGTCCTCAATTGCATCATGAACAATGTATTTGGTGTCCTGGGTCCATGAATATATTCCCCTTCCATTGTAATAAAAATTATTTACGAGATAATTTGCGGGGGCATTCAGGTATGAATTACTGTGTGAATTTCTGTTTGATGTCTGAATCCGGGGAAAACAGTCATGTACTCCGTCACTACATACACTCATGTATGTATGTATGTATGTATGTATGTATGTGAAAGGTAAAAATTTCAAACCAAAGAGGTATTGTTCAAAAGTTGCAATTGATCGCAATTCATCTACAAATTAGTTGCAAACGTGTAACACGCATTTTGCTTGGCGTATGATATGCGCTTCCGATCAACTGCAACTTGCGAGCAATGCAAGTGCAAATTTTAACAACATCCCATGTAAGACTGCTAAACACCGAAATGCCACCCGTAGCGGAGTATGCATGAAATCGATATGAAAATGTTCATAACGCAACATTTGTCGTGAATTTTATGTTTAAATTTAACTTGTACTTGTTTCAGAATGATGGTCATGTGTCCTAAACATTGGAGAAAAAATAATTTTAATGTAACTCATGGCGACGTGACATTGATTCTATGATAGTTATGACGGACTGAATAGGGTATGTAAAGGCATAATGCCTAAGGAGATTCCAAATCTCTTTTGATATGGGAACAAAACATCATCTAACTTGTAATCATGGATCTCGATCCATGTTGTAATCAATCGGTGATGCACAAGCATAAGTATTTGGCAATAGACACACCAATAAAGTTTCAATGTTTTCCAAATTCAAGATATGTCAAAGTGGATTCAAAGATGTTTTTTAATTCATCATTGAAGCATTAAAAGATCAAACTATCGGAAGCAGATGTTTATGACTAATTATGTGGTGATAGAGAGGGTCCCGGTTCAATTCCCATCCGTGGCGTCAATTTCCTTCAAGAAATCCATCCACATGTTGTTGTACTAACCCAGGTAAGGTGAATGGGTACCTGGCAGGAATACTAATTTCTTGAAACGCTTGAACGCTGGTGGCGACGAGCTCAAGCGAGGGTAATAATAATCCTAAATGCTTTGAGCAATCTGCAGTAGAGTGGATACGTGCGCTTTATAAATTGTGCGCCATGTGTGTGTGGACGATGTATTTGCAAATATCTCAACTTCCTTACACGAGAGGTATGCAGTTGGTTTTTTAACTTACATGTATATCCTTTAAGTGCTTGGGGTGGCTCGGCTCGGAGAGGGGTAGCGACGGAGCGGGAGCAGAGGGTTGGGCTTGATGTGGTTTTGGTGGATTCCTCCGTTCCTCAGACTGCACACCACTAATTATGTCAGGTGATCATTGTTCGTCAGGTGACATCGTACCAAAGATATTCATATAATTAAAAGAAATAATAATATAAATTAAATGGCATATATTCCAGCTATGTTTTTCATATGAGCATTAAAAGCAATTTTTGGTGGTTTGGATGAAACCCATGAGATGGCAGGAATCGGTGCAAATGGGATTTTAGGGCAATTTCTTTCAGTCCTGTGCAAAACTCCATATCCCAACATGGTCCCAGCCAATTTATAGGTAGTTTAATTTTCAGACCCTTATCTGAGACAGTGAACTGAAAGACTACCCTTCATATTTCATGAAGATGAAGGAAATAAAATGATCTACTAAAACTTCAAGTCTGAATGCTACTGTTCCTAGCACTTATTTTTGATGAATTTTTACTTTTTACTTTTTTTTTACACATGAGTCAATGGGAATATAATTAGTGGTGTGCGCCCCTCAATTCTAAGTACATATAGTTCGGTCTCAATTCGCGCAGCAAAAGAGTAGGGGTTGCCTGTAGAGATCTCTTTCCCCCAAGGAATTCGAGATACTTTGACTAATTTTTCCTACTCGGAGTTTTGTTCCTGAGCGTCATTAATGATTTTATTTGGCCTGTTATGGTTATCATTTTCTCTTATATTGGTTTGTGATTCTGATCTGTGTGTTATTTTTGTGGTTATCGAATTAAAACGAACGTTAATTATATTATTTAAGGAAGAAAAAGAACTATATTCTTTTAAAAAGGAAGAAAAAAAACCCTTTTTTTCTCTCCGGATCCCTTACATCCTGAGAACAGATTCATGTTGCTCTCGGGTTCTTCTTTCCTGTCTGTTACCATAGCCAAATAAGATTCTTAAACCTAAACTTTTAGGGAAATTCCCTGTTCTACTACCTTTTAAGTAGTTTAGATCTGCAAAGATCCATATCTTGTCATTACCTAGCTTCACTTGAAAATAAAAAAAAACTCCTAACTCCTCTTTTTTGTACTGTGATTGAACCCATGACTGGCATTATTTGTTAGAAAAATAAAGAATATGTCTTTCCATATCTTGCTTGAACACAAGTGTCAAACCCTCTGCTAGAATGTTGCAGTCTTCTTTCTTTCTTTTATATGGTCCCTCAATGTTGTTCCTATTATATAAAGTATGTAAAGTGTTAAAGAAAATTAAAAAAAAAACTTCTATCCTTTTGGGTCACATCCTTACCGTTTGATAATTTCACACCTGGCAGGAAAAAAGAAGCCATAACTTTAAAAGTTATAATGATTTCCTTTTCCCAATACAAATGAAAATATACAAGGAAGTATTTATGGTACCAAAGCACTTCCAACATAGTATTTTACTTTTTTTTCTCCAGATTTTGATTGATGACATTCCTTCTCTTCGGATAGAATTAAAAGAGATCTATAATTCCAGTTTTGCTCTAGAAAATGATAAAATCCCGCATATCGTGGATACATTAATTATAGGGTTGCAAATTCAGCAACGTGGTCATTCTAATGTAGTTTAGGAACTTTTATTTTCTTCCACTCAGAGATCCCCGCATAGTCCCATTGTTGGCTATGATCTGATATAATTAACTAAATTTGGATTTTAAGGCGTTTATCATTCATGAATCAATATTTACGCCTGAACATGTATAGAAGCAGACCTCCGGCCTGTAATATAAAAGATGCAATCAAACTTACGATAAATTTTAATCGTAAGTCTATGAGAAAACATGGATCACAAAGACACGATTAATTTTGAATAAATCGTATTACTTTTATGTTACAGGCTCCTCAATACATGTAGGTATAGAAGCAGACAAATGTATCAACAATTGTTTGTTCTTGTTAATTAGTAGAATAACGTCTGTCAAGCGTTCATGACACCGCTTAAATACGGAACGAAGTCGGTTGACTGACGGTTTTCTTGCGCTCGACTTACGAACGCGTTAGTATCAGTTATTGCGACGTTCACGGAGCGTCTTGAACGCTTGGAAGACGTTCCCTATGAACGCAAAGGTTTGTGTCAGCCTTTAAGCTAATTTTAAATCAATCAGATTACCTGAACACAATATAAACTATTTCCGTAAAATAATGTGGAGCATAGATAATTGATCCTTACGCCGTGTATTAAATTGTGCGGACACAACAATCACAAGCCGGTTCCGATTTGAATTCTATTTCAAAGGATGATTGAATTGGCGTTCGACTTAATTTTACGAAATTTTTTTACGGAAGTTTATATATGAATGTCTCATCCCAAACAGACGGGACAGACGGGACACGCAATGATGTGTGTCAGCTTCTAAGCTTATACTAGTCATTTTTACCTCAAAATATATAAATTTAACATTTAACTTTAACTTAAGCCCTGGCCACATAGGACCCCGGAAGCAACACGATTCACCCTGACTATTTGTTCATTCACAGTTAAATGCCTGAGAACAACGAGTCGGGGTGAATCGTGTTGCTTCCGGCGTCCTATGTGACCTGGGATTTATTACGTTAAAAGAAGAGTCTACCCAAAAATTACATTTCCTCAACAGGAGAAGGAAAGAAGATGATCAGAACGAGGAAAGTTTGAGGAAAATCGAACAACTTGTAAGAGAGTTACGAATGTTTGAATATTTATACAAATTGGCAACTGATGACGTCACAGGTGCACAACTGACCATCTATTACATTTATATCAATGTTATAAAGTGTTACTTTTTCCCCCAAAAATATGATTTATTCAAAACTGTAACCATTGGATATCTTTATGATAGATGTGTAGATCCACTATTTGCATGTTTTCATTCATACAAACTTTGCAACTTTCTGTAAAAAATAATGAATTTTGCACCATATTTATAATGAAAACTCTGGTTAGTTGTGCACCCATGATGTCATCAAATTGGTAACATCTCTGGAAATTTCCACTGATTTGCCCATTTTGTCAAATCTTTAAAAATTCATAAATTTTTGGTATTCCTTGTCCGATTTTCCTGAAACTTTTTTGGTTTTACTCACCAATTTTTTCTGCTTCTGTTAAAGAATTATTATTTTTGGGTACACTCTTTTAACATTCACGTACGAACGCAAGTAATACAAATAGATAGTAATAAATGATAACGTGTCTTACAAATACATCAGCGACTTATTCTGTGGTTATTTCCTTCGATGATTCCAATTTTCTCCAGATTTTGAGGAATATTTCACGTTTGACGATCTGAAAAGGTTTTAGACGTGCGGTTTCCGAGAGTAGATCATTCGATTTGATGCAATGTAAAATTATCACAATGCATCTGACCGAATTTCTAAACGGAAGTTCCTCGTTCATAATATTTGATTCCCTTGGGCCTGTATAAAGTAAACACACGGAACATATTGCGGTCAATTTCAAAATAGGGCGTGCGATTGATATCAATCATATTGTATTGTATTATATTCATTCATGGTGCCTGCGCCCCCTCAATAACCTTTACATTTTGGCTATGTGTAAAAAGATTTGGGACTGATTTGAAGAAAATCGTAATCGACTATTTTTTTAAATCATAATTCAATAATAATGTATTCAAAATTGGTGAATTTTGTCGTTTTGCATATTTGACCTATTAAAATCAAAACAGTAAGCTTGAATATGACTGCAATGTACTTGTGAACACCTTGTAGAAAGTTATTCCAATATTCCAATATTTCAATCGACATATATTAAAAACGAAAATAGTTGATGATAACTGCAATTTATGGAGATTATCTGCGCCTGTCAATTAGGTATAACACTTGAGCTTTGATCGCCCGAAAGCAACATTGCGGTGAATAGTTATTTTGAAAACCCAATTGTTAACCCACCACCAAGTTAAGATTTGCATTGCTTATAATCGCCATTCATCATGTTTATAGCAGAAATGAGAAAAGGATTTTAATATTGCCGAGTGGTTGGTTTTACAGCTAAATGGCGCTCTTCAATCTTGTTTATTGGCACGGTCTTGTTTCGGGTGTTAAAGCGACATTGCGCTGAATGATCAAAATGAAAATAACACGATATAAACTATTTCCGTAAAATAAAGTGGATCATAGATAATAGATGCATTCGCCGTGTATTAAATTGTGCGGATACAACAATCACAAGCCGGTTCCGATTTGAATAGCATTACAAAGGACCATTGAATTGGCGTTCGACTTAATTTTGCGGAAATAGTTTATTTCGTGTTATACCTTTAAAGGAGAATTTCACTCAAATAATGAATCGGCTTATTTCAAAAGGTACAATATGTATCTTATGATTGGAATATGCGATTTAATATAAAAGTATTGAATTTAGAATTAAATCATCATTTTCGGAGCCAAGTTATCGTCTGCTAAAAGTAGCTGGGGGCTGCCATTTTCTTTTAGGAACGATAACGTACACTTGCTCCCAAATAAAAACTGCCATGATCGGGAAAAGAATAATTTAAAATTTAAGAAAAAAATAGGATATATTTGTGGACATATATTTCATTATTTAACACTGGTCTAATGTTCCTTAAAAAGTAATTTTGTGAACTAAAATTCTTTTTTCTTGGCATACATGACGTATAACATGGAGTAATGACGTATGATATGGTGTATGACATTAGATTTCTTTACAAGAGAGCTAATGAAAGAAAGGAATCTGTATTGCCGGTTGGCTATGTAAACCATTGTATATGACTTTCTATAGCGTTTTACAATCAGATGAAGACCTGAACAAAAAGAAGAATCTGCAGTACAGTTTGGCCTTTTAAACTCATGCATTCGTGTAATATAGGGTCATTGGCAAAACGATGCGTTTTGACTTGTATTCAAACAATAGAATACAATGCCTGGAAGGCTTGCTGGATAAAGGAATTTCTGTTATGCCAGGCAAACCCATTAAAAGCAAATTTCTTTAGTATAAACAGATGAGGTTAAACCTAAATTATTCCTTACAAGTCTTACTAAAATATTGGAAACCTATCACGCATCTTATTCACCAAAGATTCAACTGTCTTAAAGTTTCATAAATATTTCCCTTGCCATTGAGAATGATATCAATGGATCATGTCGAAATAACTGCTCTGATCAAAATGGCAGCCCCCTTGTAATGTGATAGCAGACGATAACCTGTTTCTAAAATACCGGGAAATTTACGTTTTTCTGAATTCATTGTAGAGCTTGATCCAGTCCAATTAGTATAGACATGTGACATATTTCTTATAGATGTATATTATCCTCTAGGGTTCATTCTCCTTTAATGTCCCATCAACAGGTTAGGATTAAGATTGTTTATATTTGCTGATCATAGCAGGATTGTGAAGCGATATGATCAATGTGAAGCTTTTAGAGCACTGTACAACATAGAGGGCGCCAGTTAGCTTTTTAACAAAATCATATTCATATAGGCCTCTGCAACAATCTTCATCAACATATATTTTAGACGTTCTATAACTGCGTGACTNCCAAATTGTTAACCCACCACCAAGTTAAGATTTGCATTGCTTATAATCGCCATTCATCATGTTTATAGCAGAAATGAGAAAAGGATTTGAATATTGTCGAGTGGTTGGTTTTAAAGCTAGATGGCGCTCTTCAATCTTGTTTATTGGCACGGTTTTGTTTCGGGTGTTAAAGCGACATTGCGCTGAATGATCAAAATGAAAATTACACGATATAAACTGTTTCTGTAAAATAAAGTGGATCATATGATGCGTTCGCCGTGTATTCAACTGTGCGGACACAACAATCACAAGCCGGTTCCGATTTGAATAGCATTACAAGGGACCATTGGATTGGCGTTCGACTTAATTTTGCGGAAATAGTTTATTTCGTGTTATAGCTTTAATGTCCCATCAACAGGTCAGGATTGAGATTGTTTATATTTGCTGATCATAGCAGAATATTGTATTGTAAATGTGAAGCTTTTAGAGTACTGTACAACATAGAGGGCGCCAGTTAGCTTTTTATGTAATAAAGACATAAAGATCGTATCTCTGTGTTTTTAACAAAATCTTATTCATATAGGCCTCTGCAACAATTTTCATCAACATATATGTTAGACGTTCTCTAACTGCCTGACTTATTCTGATAGCAAGCATTATATTGGTATTCTCTTGACTTTTTTAATTGATCAAAATCAGAGAAAAACAGAATAAATCAGTGAAAATCTTGTTTCATGTCAGAGAGACATTGCAGACAGCAAAATCAATCTAAAAGACTACAATTAATTGGAAATATCAAACTTGCCTGTTGCATTGTGGTTGCTAGGGCAACAAAAATGTTGCATGTATCATTATTTTCGCAATAGGATTGTAAGGAGAGTCTCCAAAGTTTAACGTGATCCAGTGTATATTCATTATTATGTTATATAGTCTACCCCTCCCCCCCAAAAAAAAAAAATAAATAAATAAATAAATTGAAATAAATAAGATGACATTAATGAATAAATCACAACAAAAAAATAAAGAAAAATACACAAACAAAGTTAGTGAATAACTGGAGTAAAATAAAGATTTGTAAGCAGAACAAAAAAAAACATGAAGAAAATCGAACAAGTAATAAACAAATTTGTGAATTGTCAATGGGAAATCAGTGCAAATTTTCAGAGATGTTGTGAACTTGTTGACTTCATAAGTACATTTCTAACCATCATTCTATTTATATTGATAATGAAACATTCGTCATTTTTACAGTAGGATACAACGTTTATGAACATGCAATTAGATACGGTAGCCTACATATCTTTCATATATATATATATCCTATATGTAAGGTTTTGATAAAATCCCTTTTAACATTAATCGACAGTAGCCATTTTTTCTAAATCTCTAACATTCATAACTTTTTTTTAACTATTTGTCTGATTTTTCACATTTTCTTTTGTTTTGTTAATCTATTTTTTTGCTCCCTTTGAACAAATATTATTTTAGGGTAGACTCTTCTTTTAAAACCTACATGAGTAAGACAGTACCGTAGCGACCCACTCGTCGATTAGGTATGTTTTAATTTTGTAGATAGTACAGGACAAACGTAGGCCAATTTATTTCAAGAATGTGTATAAAGTATTAACAAAAAATATCAAAATATAAAGACCACAACATGCAGATACTTGATTCAGACTTACTTTGACATTTCATTTGTGACTAATCAGTTCATCAAAAATTCATAACAATTATAGGTCACCAAACTATTAATTCATCTAAGATTATTGTCATTTAATTACTGCTATGAAATGCTATTTCAACACAGGTATTCAATAGCAGCTGAACTTTGGTCTCTAGTATTATCTTTGTGTATATTGGATTCAACATTGAGTGCAGTGTACAATATATTTAAAATTAACTATAAGGTAAATGATGTTGCTTTTCTTTCCCTAATTAGTCAAGAGGTAGGGTTCAAGTAGTGGTCTAAAAGGGGTCCAAAACCTTCTTCAGGAGAGGAAATAAAGAATATATATATATATAAAATAAAGAGAGGGATGAGAGGGAGAGAGAGAGAGAGAGAGATTGGTTGGTTGGTTAGTTGGTTGGTTGACTTTATTTATTCACGGTAAAAACAAAATACATGTATTACAAAATTGTGCCCGCACTCAGCTACAAGCTGTTTTTCAGCGAGGCCGTGATAGAAAACAATTACAGAGTGAAAAAGAAATAAACATTAAGCAAGATAAAATCAAACAAAGAGAGATGATTGGGAATTGAATGATAGATGCGTAAACAGTGATCGAGGGAGCTTTAAAAGGAGAAAAATGAAGGAGAGGAGGGAGAAGAAGAGTGCATTATTTTTCCTTTCTTCTTAAAAATTCAGAAGGGAGATATCATTTTGTAAGTCTCCCTGCTTTGAGTAAACTCTAATACCTTTTGCATCACAGCCGACCCGAATAAGCAGGACTAGTCTACGCCCCTGCACTAATCTAAGCCGTTGCGTATATCGCTTGCGACTCTTTTCTGTACGTGTATGAATAAAGTTCGGGACCTTATGTTTTCATACATATTCATTTAATTACACGCAATTATGGGGTCTACTTGGTGGTTCTGTGTTTTGTGTTTCATCAGTGTACAGGTAAATTGATTGATTGAGATATTGATTTCCATTTCAATAACACGCAAAATAATAGTAGTATATTTTACCGGAGATCAAAAATAGAAGCTGACATTAAATTGAGTTTATCTCTCAATTCTTTGAAGCGTAAATACAAGTCTTTCTTATTACAGCAATACTAAACCTTAATCAAATTGGTATTACACCCTGTTTTCCTGTGCGGGTTATTCAGGGTTTTATTCGATATTTATGTATACTTTGTTAAATTGTTACACTTTTAATTAACACGATTCTTTGTCAATTCTATTTTATAATTTATTGTGCTTTTATATGTCTATTTTATACGTGTACATGTAGCATGATTTAATTTCTTATAGTGACAACCTAATTATAAGACTTTATAGCCTTTCCTTCTATCATATAATATGTACATTGTAAATTGCTTTTAATGTGATTTTGATAGAAATGAAATGAAATGAAATGAAAAAAGATATGTTAATGTTATCATTACGACGTTTTTCTAATTTATACAGTTATGTTCAAAATTCAGTGGTGTGTATGCATTTGTGCACGTGTTTTCTGTGCGTTTGGAAGTTTGTGTGAGTGTGGGTATTTGCATTGCATGTGTGAATGTTTGTGTGAGTGATTAGGCCCGGCATATTTGAACACACGTGCGTATATGTTTGGGTGTGTTTATGTGTGTGCGTGCGAGTGTGGAAGGGAGAGAGGGAGGGTAAAGTTTATTTAAAAAAAAAAAGATACAGAGAACGACGAATGAAATGCTTTTCAGGACTATTTATATGTGTTTATATACAAAGAAAAACAATATATATATATATATATATATTTAAAAAAAATTTATATTATTCCTATTTCATTTCAACTATAATTCAAATTCAACTCAATAGAAATATATTCATATCTGTCAATAATTCATTATAAGTGTCATATTTTATTTATGTTCAAATTTCACAGGCTCTAGTCGGTCGTACAAGCGCCGCAAGTTGCATTGGACTAAGCGCTGATGTAAACTGTGGCGAGGTAGGCAACATTTATTTTTATTTTCATATATTTCATTCAAACATATTTATTCAGGATAAAAATATTAGTAAAAATGACTGTTTCACGTCATGGTCCTGATATTAAAAACAGAAAGAAAATAGCAACTAAAATATACAAACATGTACGATATAACAGACGAATGTCGAATTATGCTCAGACAATTAAATAGAAATTATAAAAAGTTAATAATTAGTTTTGGATCCATCATTTGTTTCATCGATACTGCACTGACTTTGTAGTTTTCTGCAAAATCATTGAGAAATATGAATTTCAAATTTCATGTTAATTCCATGATAATTAGGTAATACAAATATGATTCATTATGAAACTTGATATTTTCAGTTATTGAAATACTTTCTGAAGGTTTGTAAACAAAACATATGTAACTATGACAATGCAAAATTGGACAAGTTCTGAAAGAATAGGCGGGTTTACTTATATATTCAAATTTATGTTCGTTTAACATAGTTACGTGGTATTCCATAGACCGGTTTATAACAATAAGACTACAATAATTGGAATCCAGTTTGCATACATTACTTGTTGCTATGTCGGGCAAGCCTCGGGCAAGCTTTCGGGTTGTCAAGAACAACCTTTGTGTTAGAGGTATGCATAAAATTTGCATCTATTAGTAAACCCGCCTATTGAACAACACATCATTTTTGTAGTATTGACGTAATAGATAGACGTGCAATCATGGTGCAAAGGGTGGTAATGAAAATAGCCCATTTCTTTCGAGATTTTCATTGTTTTCACCACGTACTTTTCCGATAGAATTAAGTCAAATTCTAGAAAAAAGATTCCGGATTGTCCGATTATTCTGATTTTTTTCATACGGTGTTTTGTGTTTTGTTTTGTTTGTTTTTTTATTATTTGTGCTGTTTTAAGTGCGATGAGAACGGACGCTGCAGAAAAGGAGAGGTTCAAGTTGATCAATGGTTAAAAGATGCTCTGAAAACTCAACGAGAAATCCAGGTATTATTTTCCACCTCCATTAGTCCTGTTGGTTATGCTCCAGTCACATAGAAGCCCGGAAGCAATACGATTCAATATGACTCTTTGTTTGAAACCAGATAACAGTGAACTTGACAAAGAGTCGTGTTCAATCGTGTTGCTTGTGGGCCTCTTTGTGACTGAGACCTTAGAATGTAAGTTAGAAATTACGAATGACACATCAAAGGTTTCATGCTTTTCTAAATTGATTGATTGATTGATTTCATCACGTGTTTATTTTGAAAATATTCTGAGCAACTGACTTCTTTGGGTCAAATCACTTTCTTCAGGGATACTAATGAAATCTTTCCCTTTTTTATCACCATGTGTGTCCATGACAACTTTTCTTGTCATTTTCTTATCTATTTGATGAAATATAGTTCTTGCTCTTACATTTCAAATCGATATGGAAGATGACATAAGTCGATTTATTTATTAAAATTCAAATTTAAAATGTATGATTAAATTGACTTATTTGACTTATTTGAGTAAAAGATCATAGCACAGTAAGTAAAATCGTCGGCGGAGGACATAAATCTTTCATTTATGAAATTTTAGATGATGCTAATGACTCGTCATTTCTAATGATAATAAGAATGATAGGCAAAATGTAAATGTAAAATCTGTAGTAGGATAATGAAACCATATGTTTTTGTTATAGGATAACCATGAAGGCGTTGATCGGATGGCGATTATATCTTGGAATTTGTGGTATCGATGATGATGAAGGTGATGATGATAATGATGATAATGATGATGATGATGGTGGTGGTGATGATAATGATGATGATGATGATGGTGATGATGATAATGATGATGATGATGTTTATGAGGATAATGATGATGATGGTGATGATGATGATGATAGTGATGATGATGATGATGATTATGATGATCAAGATGATGATGGTGATGATGATGATGATCAAGATGATGATGGTGATGATGATGATGATGATGATGGGGATGATGATGATAATGATGATGATGGTGATGACGGTGATCAAGATGATGATGGTGATGATGAAGAGGAAGGTGATGAGGATGATGCTCTATCTCTACTTTAGCAATGCTAGAATTAGTAGGAATTTTACATTTCAATAAAACTTTTTTTTTCTCGCAGATCGATATTCCTGTGGACCAGATGCAAGTATTTGATGTAAGTGATTTATGTAAGAATTAGATAATACTTGTTAAAATCTTATCATTTTTCCAGTTTGTATTGAAAGTAAAACGGCAATTTAGGTACATGATAGTTTATTCATTATTTTGCTGACCAGATTCTTAGTCATTTTAATCTGATTCTAAAAACCTCTGACTAGAAAAAGAGTAAGTGCACTTGCTTGAATGTTATAAGTCAATCTCACAGGTATTTACTTCAGATAACTTCGATGTTTTTAATATACGATATAAGAATAAACTTATAAAATTACCGCATAAAACCAAATAAAAACAGTACACAACGAAACGATTGTCGTGCTATCAGCATGATCAGTTAAATTGTTTCAGAGAGTACCTCGTAAAAATTTCGGGCAAAAAGTTAACCCAGTAGTCGGAAAAATATTGTCTACCCAACTATTATGTCAAAAGTATGGTTGAATTTTTAATTTCCACCAGAAGAGTTGGACATATTTAAACCAAAAGGTGTGTAAAATATGTCCAAATTAACGCAGAACTTTGCAATTTCACGATAGGCTGGAAATATTTTGACCAATAGTTTAGTGGACACTGTGGGGGTAAACCTTTGCCAAATTTTTTTTTTAACTCCATGCATATACAAGAAAATTTGGTTAAGTTTTTTTGTTAGTTTATCAGTTAGCAATCATTTAATCATTAATGTCACTGCATATCAATATAAGTCTTGCCCTTTGCGCCTGTGAAATATTTAATGTTTTTAACTGAGGCAAATATTTGCAAAGGTAAGATTATATATGCATGAACATTATATATCGCTTTGCTCCCCTTATCTATTTGACAAACATTTATATATTCATCATTGTCTTGAATAGATAACGATTGATGAAATAACATTTATTTGAAGCAAGCATGAAACAAAATTCATTGATTAACTCATGCATTGTTTGAGGCAAGCATTTTCTACTAAATCATTTTATCCTTGTCATTTTTTCCATATTTTATCTATCCACAGTCCCATAATGCATACAATAGCAGAGCCTACGGACTTGGATACGGAGGTAAACATTAAACTTTTTTATTTTTAATTTCAGTCCCCATTTTTATTTAAAATGTGATTTGATGCCATGGTAAAAAAAAAAGATAAGAAGAATGTTTTTACACACATTCAGAAAGAAAATGGTGCAATATTACTTTTTACAACACAGGGACCTTTTGGATGCAATCTTACTTTTTTTAAAGAAAGGTTCAGCTCCTTTGCCCGTATTTGCAAGCTGTGCAACTTGCATCTGTGGAGTTCAAATCCACGCCACGAGGGATCTCTTCATTCCCAGTCAACCGCTCTGTCGACTGAGCTGCTCGCTGCTTTTGACCGATGGACAGATTCGTAAGATATCAAACAAAGACTCCGACAACGGTGACAGTTCATTTCCCGTGAATATGTCCAAGCATCTGCCCGTGGTTAACGACACTTAAGAATGTCATAATCTTCATCCCTCAACAAAAGTGGATACATAGCTCATTTGGTAAATCATCTGACTTGGAACGAAGAGATCATTCGAACTTTTGTAATATGTATTTTGCAAAATATTGTACCTTTCTGAAAATGGTGCAATGTTGCACTCTATACGTAGATGCTCCCAGTAACTTTGTACCCATAAAATTGTTTTCCTTTGTGTATATTATATCATTAAAAGCTATATATTTATAAATATGGCGTCGGGTATCTTATAATATTGATATCAGTAAATGTTAAATATTCAATCTAAAGAATATGCAAAATAAGAAGAAAAATATATATCGGGCTGTTTCGAACGTTATATGATAACAATCAACATTATTATGCAAAAGCAAAAATTAATTTCGTTGACTTATCTCAATTCATATCTTCGATATGCTTTTTTTAATGTCAGTAATAACACGATAAAAAATAGTTCCGCAAATTGTAGTTGGTCACAGACAATAGAGCCGTAGACGTGTATTGAACTGTACGAACTATAACAAGCCGTTTCCGATTTGAATAGCATTACAAAGGAGCATTGAATTTGCGTTCGATTTAATTTTTCAGAAAAGTTTATATCGTGTTGAATCTTTCATTTTATAGCAAAGGACACCTGCCAATGGCCGCCTCCGTATGAAAGGATTTGTACTGGATTGGCCAATCACGAATTCAGTATCACCGACCAGTTGAACATGGGAATCAGAGCCGTGTCCGTTGATAACTGGTGGTGTGAGGGAAGATGGTCAGGCGAAAGTGCGGTAAGTAAGTACATAATATGGGGTTTTCGATTTCAGTCAACTGTGACGCAGGGCACGTCGACCGGAAGTATTACGTCCTAGTTTTGCGCATGTTTATTATTACGTCACAGGTAGTTGCGCAGGTAACGATGAGAAGACGCGTAAAACAATGACGTACTTCATCCGGTCGACTGTGACTGTGACGAATCAAACCGAAACCTCCATAATTACTGAGGGTTACGGAATTGCTTTGCGCGGATATATGCTGATGATGATGATGATGGCCTCTTATGATGGCCTCAGTTGGGCGCTCATGGCGCTCAAATTACTCAAAATAATGTCTCACAGATTTCAATGTCTTTGAGCGTCGATACATTGATTTGCGCGTCGACAACATGCCTGAACACGGCAAAAAAATACCACCACGTAAAGGGACATCGAACCTGTAAATCTATTATGTACGTGGTAACTAACCGCTAGAATAAGACATTTCCACAATTTTTTTTTAAATTTCATTAAAATGCAATCACACAATTTACGAATAATTGAAAATGTTTGGCACATAAAAAGCAAAATATTATAGATAAACGGAATGCTGCAATGTTGGTTCGTAAAATTACAAACAATTTTGGTTATTTTTGTTACCATAACAACAGATGAGAGTTGCACATCTTGGGACGCCGCTCGCCCTCGGATGCGGAGATTACAACGTTCTCTACGATGACGTCATCGCAGAGATTGGGGAATGGTTGCACAAAGAAGGGAACGAAGAAGAATTCTTCAAAATCACCTTAGATGTATGTACACTCTAAAATCTTTGCAATATTGTTCCGTCAAAAATCCGTTTTAAATTACCAACTCAGAGCTGCAAACATAACCAAAATTATTAAAAAAGTATTTCTAGGATCTTAAGAAGAAAATGATAATGGAATATTTGAAGTAATTGCTACAAAAAAATTAAGTAATTTCAACTCAATTAATGTCGATATAAACGATCGTGTGGTTCGAATTTATTGGATTCCGGCTCCGTCTAGTGGGAATAGTAAATATCAATTTGTTTAGACTTTTCTTTTTAATTATAACGGACCCAATTCTCAACAATTTATAATTCACATTGAAGTATAATTTATAGTTCATATATTTCTATGTTTAAATTGTAATAAATTGCCAACGCATTTTTTCTGTAAATCAGGAAAAGTTTCGCCAGTTCCACGACAATGAGGTGAATGGTCCTCTCGAACGACATCTCGGACATGATACCATCCTGAGCCCGGCAGATCTGAGAGACTTCTATGTAGGGGTGTGGCCTACTCTAAGGAGTATGAGGGAGGTAGGGTTTGAGCTTGAGCCGATGTGTGCTCCACTTTAATACATGAGGTTTAGAAGTTAATTTTAGTTTACCATGAAATAACTTAGTTTTTTCATATAAACGCATAAAATGGACGACATTACGTTAACATGGAAATTGTTAATGTTCAAATAACAAAAAATTGGTTTTGTATTTTTTTTGTTTCCATGGGGTTAAGGCTCAACAAAGTGACGATGGGAGTTCTCAAAACATGATCTAAATAAAAGATTTTGTCTGCCTGCTGGGAGGTGGGAGAGGTAGGACTATTCGAATAATGGCGTAGCCTATTTTGGTTCTGAAGGGAAAAAATGATCAGGGGTATGATGATGAGGTGAATGGACCTCTCGAACGACATCTCGGACATGATACGATCCTGAGCCCGGCAGATCTGAGAGACATCTATGGAGGGGTGTGGCCCACACTGAGGAGGATGAGGGAGGTAAGGTTTGAGATTGATTCGACGTGTGCTTTACCTTAAAAGAAGAGGAGCAGAAAAATCAGATAAAGAGAACAAAAATTAATGTTTTCTGATCTCTCAAGGAGAGATTTGATCAGGGTTATGACAATGAGGTGAATGGTCCTCTTGAACGACATCTCGGACATGATACGATCCTGAGCCCGGCAGATCTAAGAGACATCTATGGCGGGGTGTGGCCCACACTGAGGAGGATGAGGGAGGTAAGGTTTGAGCTTGAGCCGATGTGTCTTCTATTTTAAGATGAGAGTTCAATTGAGTTTCAGTTTACAACAAAATAACAAAGTATGTTCATATCAATGCATGAAATAGACAATATCAAACTAAAATTTGATCAGGGGTATGATGATGAGGTGAATGGTCCTCTTGAACGACATCTTGGAAATGATACCATCCTGAGCCCGGCAGATCTGAGAGACATCTATGGCGGGGTGTGGCCCACACTGAGGAGGATGAGGGAGGTAAGGTTTGAGCTTGATTCGATGTGTCTTCTTCTTTAGGATGACAGGGTAAAGCCAGGCTGACACTTGCATGACTTTTGGCCATGATTTTGTGTTGGGACACGAACTAAAAGGCTCCCGCTCTGTTCACGACTAGTTCACTCATTGTTCACGACTAGTTCACTCATTATTCACGACAAGTTCACGAATATGTGCTCACCAGTATCCACATTGACACAAACGGGCACGACGAGTTCACGTATAGCCTGTACATATAGTTTACGCACTACTCGCCTTGACAAGACGAGTTTGTGCAATTTGGACGATGTCGTGCCGACTTGGGTACGCTTTATAAAGAGGGGGCTCCACCAACCCTTGAAAACGTTTTGGATTGGCTGTGGAAGAGCAGAAAGCCCTATTATTTGTATACATGTCCGCACCGACGCGAGCGCCATTGTCTCGCAGTTGTAATGTACCCATCATAGTGTATGTAACGTACAGCAAAGAAAAATCCCAATTTCCCTAATTACTATAAAATATTCAAGTACATATTTTGTCATCTTTCTTGTTCCCTGTAGGATGGAAAGCGAGTCGTCGTAGTAAGCTCTGAGAAAACCACACATCAAGGCAAATACATCCACGTCAAAAGATGTGACAGTGGTCCGATCAATGAGGTAAAAATTACCTTTCTTTTAACTTTTCAAAAATAATTATGTATATCAAGAAACTTATCAAATTGTTAAAGTATATCTTGACGACCCCCGCCCCAGAAAAATATTAATGATGAATAAATAAGCAAATGATAATGATAAATAAAATAAACGATTGCATCCCCAGATTTTCTGAAAGTAATTTCCGTTGTATCATGATCGAGGGGAGCGAAATGACTGCGCAGATTTTTTTTTGTTCGTATTTCAGGGATATTCTTGCGCATCTACTTCGGAGGAAACTCGTAACCAGATCGAAATGTGTTTATCTATCTTTGATCTGATGTGAAACTAAGTTGATATATGATGTTCCATTTAATAGAAAACGTAAATTGTTGCGTGTATGGGTATTATTACCCCCAAATAGGCACTCCATTGGTGCATTGTGTAAAATATATCCTGTGTGTTACGTAAAATATATCTTAAGGGTTACGAGAATGGTTATGGGCGCTATTTTCGAGTATTGAAGTAATAATTTTAAAAGCAACACTATTTCATTTTTTGTTCAGTTCACAAACTACCCACAGTGCGGTGGTAAAACCGAAACCAGCTGCAGGCGTGTGCGAGGCGACGCCACACATTATGTGTGAGTAACATTTTATATTCATTTTTTTTTCCATTTGTGTATTCATCGTTCATTAACCCGTTGACTACTGAATGATGTAATTCCCATAGGCTTTGTGTAGGGATTACCAGGTTCCCGTTGTCAATGGATTTTAAGAAACAAAATATAACATAACAAATACAATCACTAACATATCACGATATTGAAAGACGGGGGGGGGGATAGATTAATAACCTGAAACCAATACAATTTTTAAAAAAACGACACACCTTTTTTTTTAATTGTATTGGTTGAAGCCCGAAAATGCTTTGATGGATTGAATTATGTTTTGGTCGAGAATATAAGCCGAAACTTGGTTTATGCATAGTCCGAAGCAATCATTCAATCATAATACCAGTCACCATTTAGAATTATATATCGCGCATATATATACCCTGCAGAGTAAGTAGGAAAGGCACTTTTGTATTTTTAGCCTGGCAATAGTCATCATCAGGCATCTATGGGAGTACGTTTTCCTGCCAGGTACCCATTCACGTCATATGGGTCGAAAATTAATGCTATGGGTGAGATTAGAACCGCGACCCTCTAGTAGAAAGGCGAGAGTCGGGAACACCACACCCCGACCCTATAGTCCTAATCCATCCAAAGATCCTAACCTCATATTTCGTTTCTTTTGGATAATTTTCTTCCAGATTTGAGAAAGTATACGATGGCCCTACCAATAACGGTGTTATCACGGACCTGACAGAGCTGGTGAAATGTCGGGTAAACTTTGTGGCGACAGACATGGCCACGCCTCAGCTCATGAAGACGGGCGTGTTCACGTGGGCCTACGGGGAATCGTTCAGAAACCTCAACGAATACTCATGTGTTATGTTGAAGTAAGTATATGATATTTGATTTATATCATGGACTGTATTATCACCCCAAAAGGTGTGGAAGAACTTGGGAACGAAGCGCAAATAAAGCAATTGGGGTAACGAAGTTTTTTTCCCAAGAGAGTAACAGTAATTATGCAACCATGATAACTGTTGCTACCACCGATGTGGAGTTCCCAATAAAGAAGGGTAGCTATGAGGATGATAGGGAGAGAGAGAGAAAGAGGGGGGCCGTGGGTGTATGTGTTTGTTAATGTACATGGGTGTATTAATGTGTATATATTTGTATGTGTTTTTATGTAAATATATATATATATATATATAAATCAAATATGAAAGAAAACTCCGTGAGACGATGTAAAGTACGATATTTCGGCCATAGGCCTTTGTCAAGTAATGACAAATTTATTATGCATCTTGTTCAAAAAATATCTCCAGCGCGCGCCAAAATAAGATGCGCGTGACGTAATGAAAAGTGTTACGTCATAAAGAAAAAGAGGAAAAATGAGGAAAAAGGAGAAGGGAGAGGAAAGAGGAAAATAGGAGGCTAAACGAGAACGACGAAAGAAAGAAAAAAAGATAAACAAAGAGAGAGACACAAAGAAAGAGGAGAAAAGGAGAAATCGAGAAGAAGAGATAAAGAGATAAAGAGTGTGCGTGTTATGAGTGTGGATGGGTGTTATGAGTATGGTTAAGTATAATGTTGTGTCTGTACGTGTGCGTGCGTGTGTGTGGTGTGTGTATGTATGTAGGTGTATGTGTGTAGTGTGGGTGTGTGTGTGCATGTTTGGGCATGTTTGTGTGTACTAGTGTGTAGATGCGTGTATGTATGTGAGATAAGGAGAGACAGTGGAGGGGAACAACAGAACAATATATTCGTTAAACGTCCTTATTTCTTTCATTTCTGATAATTATAATAATAATAATTTACAGCATTTATAACGCGCTTATCACAAATTATGTCCCTAACAAAACCAGCACAGTTCTGTTTGTAGCAAGAGAAATGTTTTCTTTGTTTTACCCAATTTTCTCCAACAAGTCCAGCAAACGAAGATCATATTGTGCATGAAGAGCATTTTTCGCCAACCAAAAATAAAATATTTAAAGTCTATCTATACATTTGAGAAACAAATTTTTTTTCTACAAATCATCGTTTTTGTTACTAATCCAATAACATACGATAGGAATAATTTTGATGTGTCAATCAAACACTTTTCTCTTCCACAGCACATCAGACTATCGTTGGTATACGTCATCCGATTGCGACCAATCACTGAGCTACGCGTGTCAAAGCACAACGGATCCGAACGACTGGTTGGTCAGCGAGTCGACTTGTCCGTATGACGTCACACAAGACGTGTGCCCTATTGGCTACAAGTTTAGTCTGCCACAGAATGGATTCAGACAACAGAAGGTATGTAGTATAGTTTCAATTATTGCCCCTTGTTCATAATACTTATTTTTGACAACCAATCGAGCCTGCTTATAAGGTCTATTGTGAAATGCTCTAGCGGTGAATGTTGTTAATTATGGAACAGGGGAGGTTGTGGAATGTTGGATCCAACCCCCACTTTTCAGTGAACCCTAATGCTGCAAAATATATGGCTGTGTGTAAAATTAATATGTAATCCATCCAACTTTCAAGTTTTCGTGTGGTCCCTTGGTGTAAGTTTGTCTGTAATAGCAGCCATGATAATCTGGGCTCCCATAGCATAAAGGTTTACGATTAATTTGAAAGAGCACTTCTGATTGGATACTGTGCATGCAACAAAGATCTTGATTGGCCATTTTCATCAGCGGTTAGTCACAAACCTTCATGTGACAAAGCCCCGATGGTCAAGATAATATAACTTTTCGTATTCTCTGTTAAAATCACAAATACTTACGATATCCTGAAACAATAGCGATGGCCCCAGCCACATAGAGCCCCAGAAGCAACATGATTCAAACGACTCTTTGTTTTCAGGCAGCTAACTGTGAACTGAACAAAGAGTCGCGTTGAATCGTGTTGCTTCCGAGGCCCTATGTGACTGGGGCCTTATATCGACAATGTATTTTAACTCGACTTCGTCAAAAATTGGACTTAGTCCATTTTATCTTCACATATCCTATTGTTTCACTTTTTCTTTCTCACAGTTGAAGGAGGCGATGGGTGAGGGGATACCTCATGTCTGGCTGAACTACAACATCATGGAGTCTCCAAGCAGCATCAACTTCTACCCGAGCAGTATTGATGGAGCCGGCAATTCGCTTTACCACCAGGGGACCTCGTCCATTGTCATGTCATGTTTTTTTTTCTTCTGCTTGTCTTTTCTTTTCATGATTTAGATGCATTCGATTACAACACGATATAAACTATTTTCGAAAGTTAAGTCGAACGCAATTGCAATGGTTCTTTGTAATGCTATTGAAATCGGTACCTGCTTGTCATTGTTGCGTCCGCACAGTTGAATGCACGGTGTACGGATCTATTGTCTGCATTTGACTTAAATTTTCGAAAATAGTTTATATCGTGTTTTGAAATATGGCGAACATTAACACCTGTAGTAGAAAAAAAGGGGGGAGGAAGAACAAATCTTATATCTTTAATGACACCTTTCTCATTTGACTCAACCATACTTACATATTTACAGGCCTGGGGCTCGTAACATAAAATAGATACAACCAATTTTGCGATCAATTGTATATTTTAGTATATCATTTTCCGTAGACTTGCGATTGATATCAATCGTACGATTGATTGAAAATCTTTTTGTTACGGGGCCTTGTATGGTTCTTATTCTATATTATATAAAATGAGATGCCAACTATTGATAATAAATTTTCAATTAGAAATGAACTAGAAGATGTTGTTAAATATTAATTTGTTTATCTGCAAGATGAGCACTAAATTTAAATGAGAATAGATCTCGTCACTATTTATTTCATAAAGCTGTTTGGAGAGGTACGCATGACTCCACGAACGACGGGTGACACTTTCATATGTGAGATTCAACAAAAGGAGTTATTACAAGCTACGAACGACCTCATCAAGAATCGCTTTAACACAAGACTGGTACCACTTGTCGAGAATCTTATGCATAATTAGATCCGTCAATCTACTTCAGTCTTTCGTAAAGTCGTGCGTAACTTTAAGAAAGACTGGATTATTTTATTGTGTGCGATACACGTAAGATTATCGATCATTCATGAAAATAATTGATACCGGTCGTGCCTAAAGTCGTTCTTAAAGTATTTCGTAAATTTGTAATTTGGCGGGATGCAAGACAATGCGTTGTGCGGAGGCGCCGTGGTGTAGTGGTCGCGACTCTCGCCTTTCAACTAGAGGGTCGTAGGTTCGAATCCTACCCAGGGCGTCAATTTCATTCAGCAAGAAATTCATCCACATTGTGCTGCACTCAACCCAGGTGAGGTGAATGGGTACCTGGCAGGAATATTTATTCTTTGAAATGCCNGATTCATTTTGCGCTTTTGTTAGAAAAGCTTGCTTGCAAAATCCATTTGCTTAAAAAAACGACCAAAGAAAAAACATCGTAACATAAAGGTATGTATGTTCAAATAAAGACAACTACAAGAATACGCCTTGAAATCGAGTCCAGTTGAATAGTTTAAGAACTTTCGAGCAATTTCCAGTTTTCAATAGACAAATGGGACAATATCTGATTACAATGTGCAATAGAATTTATCTTGTGTAAATTGTTGGATGTCATCGTTTGTTTTATATCGGTTGCATTGATGCAGAATGGTATACTTTATGCAATCATTGAATATGTGGGATGATATGACTGCTTCCATATTTTTTCGATTTTCATCATATATCAATAGTTCGTTTATGTCAGAAAACAATAATGCAATATTTGAAATTGCTGTAAAGCAGATGTTTAAAAGCCATATTCATTTCACTGGCATTTTCCCAAATCTTTCTGTTCGCCATTTAACTTACGTTTCATTAAAACTATATATATTTTACGGATCATTTGGAAGATGCTAAATTGAGGAGTGGTTTTTCTTTGAATGTGTCAAAGTTGTGTATCGTCATTTCGAGATCACAGATTATTGATATTTTGACTTGTATACACTGCTAAAGATGTTGGGCAAGATTTGCCCAAGATATAGGCCGATAATGATAATCAACATAGTCAATTCTTATAAGCAATTTGCTGCTCAATCATTTGGAAGCATTGTTTTGAGGAAAAACCTGCCAAAAGTTGGTTCGATCATTTACCCAAATTTAGCAGTGTAGCTAAGAAACCACAACATGGAGAAGGAACCGACACCGAATTTAATATATTGGAAATAATTTGGACTTTTTTTATATAAAAAGGTTTTATCAATTTTGTAGCCCATTGTAGCATAGTACAATCCCTTTTATCAATTTATGTTCATTCAAAATATTGATTGTAAAATGAAAAAATACAAATGATTTCAATAAGATCATCCTAAATTCTATATTATAAATGATTTTTGAATAAAAGTTTATTGCATCCATGCTACAAATGTTTGTTTTTGTTCTTGAAATTTTATTCTAATAATCCTCTCGAAAAGTTGGATACATTTTTAAAAATATTCTGATTGATTACAGAGATCTCTACAAAAATAGTGAAATGTATTTTCTAAATCACTGGTTTTCGCTCTTTCATAATTTCATTCAATATGCCCCCATGGACAGTCGTGTATCGATATAATTAAATAATGCCTTTCATTTTTCTAAGAGCTCATATCCTTTTTTACATTCTTACAGGTTTTAACCTCTTCCCCCCTCTTACGAGGACCGAAAATAAATGAATCAAAATGTAAACAAATTCTCACCACTATTTTGGCTCAAAGGAATTTTATGGGAAATTCGACCCCTCCCCCTGGCAGGACATCCTGAAACCCTGGGGGGTGGGGGGGGGGGGGGACAAGGAGATGTGTATGCATCTCCTTGATCAAAAGGAACAGCCAAAGTAGTTGTGAACCTTTGTGTGCTTCTCGTGGTGATGGATATGGTGCCGGTGGCGGTGAGTTGGTTCGTGTGTGTATGTGTGTTGGGTGTGTGTATGACTGTGTGTGTGCGTGCGTGTGTGTATTTGAGTGCGTGTGTGTATATGTATGTGTGAGGGTGTGTGTGTGTGTGTGTGTGTGTGTGTGAGTGTGATNAAACAAGTTGTATAATAACAATACAAACAAAAAGAGATATCGGTCATTTCAAAAGTAATGAAACTAAAGGAATTGTAAATCATGATGTCCATATGCCAAAAGTTGGGTCGGATACAATACTCGCTATTTTTTGCAGTACCCTTATCAATATAACGTTTACTTATCGAAAACAGTACATCTGAAGGAACGCTTCATTTTTAGTCAGAACAAGTTTACTGACTAAGCTGTGCTATCCGCTCTAATTGGCCAACAGATATTAGGACATGAAAAATAGGAAATCGCGTTTGATGTTCCTTGACGAGAAGTTGGTATATTTCTTTGCCAACACGTTCCAAATTATCATCGAGCGTACAGGTTCAGGTGTAAAAACTAAAACAGTTTCAGATGAACACGTTTCCACAAAATTATATATTGTCATAACAAATCAAAATTAAAAAAAAAATTACAAGCTTGAATAATTGCTTTAAACGCATCAAACAAAAACTCAATTCTGTTAGACAACATCCTCTTGAAAAAAAAATCGACTAAGGTACAATTTTGGTATTGCATCAAAAGGGTCCAATATTGCACCGATGATGAATTTAGATTTAAAGGCGTTTCTCATTCAATTCTGAATATTTACGCCATATTTACGCCATTACACCTTTTGATGTTTGCGCCCTTTATACGCCCTTTTTTATTTTAAACGTGCAAGCTCATTCCTCTATTTTTGTCTTCAGAATATTTTGTAATGCTCAAATTAAGAAAGTATAGCTGCACAAATGAAGGATTTGGCTAGATTGTGACAAATCAATTATTATTTACAACAAAAAATAGCGCACTTAATTCAAGTTGATTGAAACGCACAGCCTCTCTCGAACATAATGGGATGTTGCTCAAAAGTTGCAATTGATCGCAAGTTGCAGTTGATCGGAGCGCGCCAATCAAAATCATTGTTTCATGTGCGTCTTATTGAATGCGCTTGCCATGCGCGAATGTAAATGCGCGTTACAACTTGCAAGGTTGCAGTTGATTTGCAGTTGATTATGAGCAACACCCCCTCCTTGGCAGGGCAGATTGGTAATCCGGACAGAGGATTTTCAATAACATGACCTTGATTATTTGACTAATTTCTTCAAGAATTTTGTTAATGAAATTCCAAAGAACAAATTCGTTTATTAAAGCTGTTTAGCATCATTAGATTGATAATTGCTGCAAAATTCCATAGAGGAAATTGAAAGCTTGTTTGTGTGAAGCGTCGGGATTTCCAACACAATACTTTTTGCCACTTAAAAGGAGCACCTAGCTGATTGACAGGTCACATTTTTGTTAAGGTAAAATTGTCTGATTTTGATATTTTCGCGATCCATGAGGAGTTTGGTGAGATTGTAAAATTTTGCTTAATATGTTTTGCCATATTTAAAAAGAAGACGGGCTTGCAAAATACACATGGAGGTTGTAAAACCTAAGTACTACTGCTGCCTTCTCTCCACACATTTGCCCATCGATCTTTAAAATACCTTGGAAATGGAATGTTCACAATAAATGTATTTTGAAGTGACAGAAGGAAATTCGGAATAAAATTGATATAGAGTCCATTTAGATTTGTTTTCCTTTTCAACGCTATTTTCTCAATTTGCTTTGTCACTTCATGAATTACTAATCCTTAGAAAATACAGTATACTACCCTCCGAATTTAAAAAAGGGTAGTCATAATTTAAATCATTAGATTTGGACCATCATTGTAGTTGATGATCTAAAAAATAATACTGATCGATTTTTTTTTTTATTATTATTTTTTTTAAAAAATTAACCCCATGAATTCCGCAAAGTCAGAGATAATACTACTATATTCACTTTGCGCAAAGTGGAATGTCGCCATCTGCGGTCATTGAATCAACAGGTACTATTTTTGTGACTAACTTTTACGACACTGACACAGAGACAGTGACGATTAATTTTGTTTTTCAGTGATTTAACAACAGTCTACCCAGTGTTACAACATATTTCAGCCTTAGTCCGTAAAATAGATGATTTGGAACATGTGCCTTTGGTGATCTTTGTCTAAACAGGGAAATTTGTGGGCGTTTCAACGTTCGCGCGAGCAGGAAAAAACTCGCCCGGGCTTCTTCCGGATTATTCTCCATGTCGCCGCCTGCTCTAGCCCCTTGGATTAAGCGCTGAGGTCTGGTGACTACGTGCTGCTCTACTTCAGGGGTTCTGCCCTAGCCCCGCAGAACTCACAGAGGTGTTTTTGAAGGGCTTGCGTCTGGTGGTGGTGGGAGTCAACCATTGAGATTCGTGCCAATATGGGGGAAATGGCTGCCAGTTTTCTTCAGTATGGCGACATTGTCTCGCTCTTTGCAGAGGGCAGTGTGAATGGATTCATACACACACTTGGGTAGGTAGTCAAAATCAATGCCTCATCAAGTAACATTAACAAGTATCCTGTTACAAGTAGGTCTGTTCAGTATTCTTAAGTGCGAAAAAACAATTCCAATTGTCGTAACAAATCAAAATTACATGTACTTTGCGCCATGGGTCAATATATGCGCATTCCAATGCGGGAGCTGGCGAAAAGTTGGAGGAGACGTTTGCACATGTAAAATTCAATAACAATAACTATGATAACAGAAAGACAGAAACTGAGAAAGATCCATAGTCTAGATTTGGAGGGGTTTCACCCTGAATCACCTGTCTTCTCAGGCTCTAAGAAAGACAAGGTCTTGTTGATTCCTACCCATATTCATTGTATTGTATGGTTGTAAGGATCGTGTGAAAATCGATATTGATATCGGTGAGCGATCGACTGAGATCAGGGTGGCGAAAATGGAGTCTTCTCGCTCAAAGTCAGTAAGTGACATATCGTTGTATGGTGCTGTCACATTAATTCGCGCATCATATTAATTCGTACATCTTATGAATCTCTACAAATATTGCAAATCTGACATCACCATCGTAAAGGGCTTTGTTTATTTGCCTAAATTGGAAATTTTCTTAGCAAAAGGACCAAAAACAATGAAAATATTGCCAAAAGATCGGCAGATTTGCTTGCATTTGCAGAAAAACACGGGTCTCGTGACACTGAAGTGAATCCTTCCAATTTTCAGACAGAAATCATCAAATTTGTAAGTAAGCAGACATACCATTCGATTCCTTGATATTTTGTGGTCAAGCTATTGTAAATTTTGCATCTTAGATGGAAGCAATTTTATGGTAAATCTTGTTCAAAACGGGGCCTGCGAATTAATATAACACAGTTTGTTGACAATTCTCGCCATTTTCCAGCATGGAGAGATGCGATCGTTTCGTCAATCGAATTTTGATATCGCGATATCTCCGTGATTCTTTCGTGGATTAATTTTATTTTCGGAAATATTTGAAGCCTGAAATATCTAGTTTCATTTTGTGCCAAGATTTTAAAAAATAATTTTGTATTTTAAGAGATATATTGTGCTAAGTACCCTGATCCAAAAATGCTCTAGAAAAAGGATACAAACTAATGTGACCCCATCATACTAAAGTTTGGTTGTAGCCAGATTAAAGGTGTTTTTGTTCTTAATTCCTATCTGATTTTAGAAATCAACTTGATGAAAGAATGCACAAAATTGAAAGACGGGAGCAAACACTAGATTCACAGCCTAGTATTGGTGTACACATTTATCCTCAAAAAAGGCTCAAGCTTACTGACTTTACTGATTACTCCCACTCAACTTTTCGGCAAATCGAACAGAAATTGCTAACGCACACACAAGAAATCTGCCGTACTGTCAATCTATTGCAAGACAGACCGTTACATGTGTACGGCATCAATACTCTCACATTTAAACCAAGCTATAAAACCTTAGATTTCTCTACATTCCTTAGCACGCTTACCCTGCTCGCAGTGCCAGTGTAAGGGGATCCAGTTTATGGTCCGCTCATATAAAGGCACGCGTAATAAAAAGGCACGCATTCAAAATTATGCGCTTTTTATCTACATGGCAAATACGCGCTAGAAAAACTCTGTGGCTTGTCTATGCATGGGACTAAGGAAGCCTTTGCAAACATAACTTTTTGCTAATGCAGTCAAGAATTGGGCACAAAATCGTAAGTTTTCTTTAATACCAATGATTTTATACTATTTCATATTTATTAATATTTAGAATTTATATGACATTAGGAAGTAAAAATTATAGCAATAAAAGTTGGTAATCATCGTTTATTTGATCCGCAAAGAGCAGTGCGTGCCTTTAAATGTGTTCCAAAACTACTACAGTTTGAAAGACGTTGTCGGAAACTGTTCCTCTTAGACGATTTTTTTGCTTTTTTCTGTTCAATATTTATATATCTTCAGTTCATAATCTTCAGACTATTCTCCTTCAAGTGATACTAGATTCAGTGATTGAATGATATATTTTACTCTTTTATATTTGCTCAGAAATAAGGTGCGTGCCTTTATAGACTTCCATCATACACACAGGAATAATAAGAAATCAGACAGGAATTAAGAACAAAAACACCTTTAATCTCGCAACAACCAAACTCCAGCACAACGATACATGTATGTCACTTAGCGAGAAGACTCCATTTTCACCACCCCGATCTCAGTCAATCGCCCACCGATATCAATATAGATTTTCACACGATCATCCTTTAAGAGATCAATTCGTCCATATCGTACTATCTGTCACCACTATCCTTTGGTGTCGCTGTCTGTGCGTAGAATTTATGTACAAGTCAATGCGAGAGGCTATCTGTCGCCAGCAATGACGAAACAGGCGGCAGTGATTGGAGAGATGACAGATAAGAAGATAATGCCTGTTTAAGCCATGTAAGAGAATTTGCTGTAATTATTGAAGAAGAAGGCGTCAAATTCAGACTTGAAGGAGTTGAGAGAGGAAGTTTCTACCACTGACTTTGGTCCTGAGTTTCAATGAGCAACAACTGTGTGGGTGTAATTGAACCTCCTGATGTTGTAATGATACACAATAGTTTGTGAACATTATCTGGTCAAATTGAACTGTCTCATGCATGCAACAATGGAAGTTGCCTCAGCAGTGCGTTTAGTGCAGACATTTGCGGCACTATGGCGGTATTGGCTGAGGTACACCTCACTCGATTCCAATATTACCATATCATGCACTGTTTACTTTTGCGATAGTTGCGTTGAATTTTTATAACATGTATACATGTATGTAACCTGGGTTGAGTGCAGTACAATGTGGATAAATTTCTTGTATAAAGAAACGGGTGGGACTTGAACCCCGACCGTCTGGTTGAAAGGGGAGAGTCATGTCCACTCCACCCAATATCAAGTAGTGTGTTAATTTTCCAAAATGAAGTGATGGGATATTATAAATCTCACATCGCTAGATTAATTGCTTGAAACAGAAATTTGAGAAAGATCACAAAAAATAGGCAGATTCGAGTTTGTTCATAGATAAACACAGAGCTTGCTACATGTACTTTGCTTTGGATTCACACATTCATGAAAAATTAATTAAAAATTTATCAAAATTCAGCAATCATAGGATTTTGATTCCTTGATATTTTGCTATCAAATTGCTGTAAATATTGGCTTTTTGATGGAAGTAATTTGCGATGAATCTAGTACAAACCAAGTAGTGTAATAATAATATTAAAGCGATATTAAGACAGCCATAAGGTTTGACACAGTTGTCACAGTTTGTCAAAATTCTCACAATAACAGAGATATTGCGATTTGAAAGCTAATTTGACGGAACGATGGCATCAGTTCACACAAAGTTTGAGAATTATCTGAAATCTCACAAATTTTATAGTATGTATCATTTCTTTAAATTGCATAATTCAGTTTTGACAATGAAGAAACTTATTTCTTACCATTTTCTCTGTTGATTTTGTCCAAGTGCTGGAGAAAAAATCGGGAGCTGATCTTGGAATACTGCAGAATAAGACACTTTATCCATGAAAAGGCTGGTCTGAAATTTGTTATCTGGTGTACATTCATAGATCTATGTACAGATCGTGAAAAAATTGCAGATTCCTGTGGTGGAACTTGGTAAATTGGAAATGAATATCGCACTGAGGATACAAACTCTTGTTTTGGCTATAGCCTTATCTGCAAAAATTCAAAATTCACCAACAGCATAATTGAATGAAAATTGTTCCTGAAGATTCTTTCATATATATTGCTAAAGAGTAAGACTCACCAAACATTTTGGTTAGCTTGGAAATTATGATCAGTTTTGAGCTTGGAGAAACACTGCATACTTGAGTATCTGCCTATTCCAAGAGCTCTACATGTAGGTGACGCCCACATCATTGTAGAATGGAAGAGAAGACTGAGCTGTGCAGGGGCATCTCAATGTTGTGGTGAAAATGAAATACATGGTAGGGATGATTTCCTCACTTCATTAAATAGCAATCTTTTTTCACAAGGCTTGCATACCAACGGACATGGTTCTTGATGGCATACCCAACAAAGCACACACAGAGTGCACTTCTGTTGAACAGATGTTAATGTTCATGTAAAAGTCATGAAGACGTACGGACAAATTTCATATCGGGAATTCATTTGATACAATCACATGAACCTCTTTTAAAGACCAGAGCTTGAGGAAAATCAACCAGGCTTCAATCGAGGGCTTGATATACATGTAGCATAAATACAGATAACTGAATGTCAAATTCTCTCTCGTTACCATAATAAAAAGCACTAAACATTATTTGTCCGCCCCCTCCCAATGCAGGGGGTGGAAATGTGATCATAATGGTGATGACGACATGCTGTGTGCGTTGCCTCGTTTCACTTCATTGATTTACACAGTTTACTTATGTACCTAACAAAAATAGATCTTACATCGATGCATAAAATCGCCTATAAGTTATCAAGAACATGTATACAGTTAGAAATTATCTATGATGTGCTTAGATAACTAATGAAAGATAGACCTGGGAATAGTTTTATGCACATCTTATCAATCATATTGCATAAATCGGGCCGAAAACACCTAATAGTGCGATCACTTTTCAACAGAATTTGCCGGTATCGCTAATTTATTAACCAATCAGCACTTCCATTGTTCATTGAATCTGCGCCTCCTAGGAATTTCTATTCATCCCCCGCTTGTCATGCTTGTACGCGCTATTCATCACGATCGCTTCATTATTTACTTTACATTCTTGACAGATTATCTTGCTCTGTCATTTCTGCCCTGAATAAATTACGACGGCTCGTTTCAAGAGTGAAAATCAAATTTACAATTTAAATCACGTTTTAAGGAATTTTATTTGACGGAGTAACATAAATGTTAATTATACCAACTCTTTAACTATCTGAGCTCATCCTTGTTCAATTTTCAGACACATACGAGCTTTAATTTTTGTGTTCTTGGCGATTTTGTGTATCAATGTAGGGAATATTTTCGTCATATACATAAGTAAACTGTGTAAATCACTGAAGTGAATCAAGACAGCGGCACACAGCATGTCGTCATCAAGTTTTTCCTCCCCCGCAAATATATTGATCCCGGCCGTGCTTGGGAGGGGGTGGACAACAAGTTTTAACATAAATTTGTGCAATAGCGAAGTGGAATCTAATTTTCAATCATCTGTACCTGTATTCTCTGTCAACTTAGTTCTCGATTGAGGCATAATGTAGGCATGTGCGAATTCGGTCAAGCTGAGGTCTTTAAATGCAAGTTACTTTGTATCTAAACAAAACATCATAGATTAAGCTCTAACAACAGAACTAACCTTTAACCATGACCTTGGGCCGGCTTGGGGCCTGTAACATATTAAAGAGATTGCGATCAATTGAACATTTTTAGTACACATAAACGATTTTACATCAATTGATGTATAATTGATATCAATTTATAAATGATTAGAAAGCTGTAGTGTACATAAGGGCTCATAACTCGCTGTTTAATAACTGTTGACACAAAAGGTAAAAATGGACTTACATGTATACTGGTCCTGTATTTGAGACACCAGACCTGACTGAATTAAGCTGATGTAGACCATACGATTTAGATTTTCATTGTATGTAGTTTGAGTCCAACTTTGGTCCTGCAGCCAGGGTGAGAATGTCTCAACATTGTACACCAACTTGTCGAGGGTATGACTAGAGCCTGTGTGTAGGCTATAGTACTTTCAGAAAGCAACAACATCCTGCATGAACATGTAGGCTACACTGTACTTTCGTAAAGCAACAACATTTGGCTCATTCCTCATGCAATGTTCCAATAAAGTAAGTCTCTTGAGGGTCTGCCGCTGACGAGTGTTGATGTCTGTTGCCAGGCAGCAGATATCAGACTCCTTTACCCCCTGCATCTCACTGCATTACCCCTGAGATGAGCTGTTGGTACTTCCTGTCTCAAGCACTTCAGAGCGTGGGGTGTACATAGTTGGTATATAGTCAAACCTGCTTCAGTGACCACCTGTCCATTTAGAACACCTTTTTTGAATCCCTAGAAAGCAATTTACATAGCATTGAACTTTACATTTACAGAGACCATTTGCTCTCAAACACCCTATTACAGGTATTTGGATCCCTTGGGTGGTCTTTAAAGACAGGTTTGACTGTATGTATACGAGATGCAACCTGAAATACGATATCTCTAACCATGCGGGCCTGATTCGAATACAGTGGAACCTCATTTTGATGAGGTCCTTGGGTCTAGAGTAATTAATCTTCCATATTGAAACCTCGATTTACAGGGATACCCGGGCCAAAATGTACTAGAATATAAAGCATTGGACCCTCAAATCATCTTGCTTTAATGAAAGTTTGATATATCATTGCTTTTTTGTCGTTGGATTGAACTGTACTATGAAAACAGACTTCGCTGAAGCTTGTTATGAATAAAGATGATAACTATTTTGTATTTTAGATCATCACTGTATTCTTTGAAACATACATACAATTATAGTCAACTCTGCCTAATAAAGTCAAACTTGTCTAAGTCGAATAATTGCCTAAGTCTATGCGATTTTCCTGAACAAATCAAACAAAACCAGTGTTATTAGCATATAAGTCCAAATTCTCATAGGTCAAACAGATTTGTGTGCTCCCAACAGATTCGACTTATGTAGGCAGAGTTACCTGTAGTTCATAATTTTTTTAGCCAGTGATTTTTTTCATTTTACAATTATTCTGTTTTTTTGCTTTCTGTTGTGAAAGCATAAGCATATAGGATGTCTAAGAACAAGCGTGGTTTTTTTTTTAATTTGGTTGGTTCTCTTAGATCCGCTCTTCAATCAAAACTTCAAAAAATTTTTACAATGACTCATTCCATTATCAGTTTTTAGGCCAGTTGTGAGAATGATATCTTCACTGTTGCAAAATTTGATTACATGCAATATGAACTTTTTTTTTTAGCATTTGCAATGTATGTTTTTTTTAATGGTGCATTGTAAGGCAGATTAAATTAAATATTCCTTTAAAAATACTTTTTAGGGGTACGCTCAGGATATGATTTTTCCTGATTTTTTTTTCTTTACCTTTTCCTGATGGATGAACCTTTTAATGAACTACTGCTGTGACCTTTGCACCAAAACACATGTTGTGCCTATGATATAACATTGTTCTAGCAACAGATGACAGAGCATTATTTCCTGTTGGAGGAAATTTGTCTCATTAGCAAGGTGATGTCCAGGGTACAGGGAGGCATGGCCAGGTTGTTGTTTTTTTTAGGATGAGGCAGCTCTGTCCTATATTCATCTCACTTTTTTTTAGGAATAATAGTAACGGCTTTTACATGTATATAGCGCATATCAACTCTGACTTTAGTGAAGATGCCCCAAACATTATTACCCTGGCTTTAGCAGTGTAGCTAATTGGCGTGGGAGCTTTTTCAAGGAATAATTTCCTTCCAGGTACATACCCATTTATCTCACCCGGGTTGAGTGCAGCACAATGTGGATGAATTTCTTGCTGAAGGGAATTAACGCCATGGGTAGAATTCGAACCTACGACTCTCTGGTTGAAAGGCGAGAGTCAGAACCACTACACCACAGCGCTTCGGGAGGGGTGAGGGGGAGAGGTGTGGGTGACTTTGCATGAATGCTTCTAACTAGGGACAGTGGGCATAATGTGGTTAACAAGTTTTGCTTTAAAAGTGCATCTGCCTTTTATTTGACTAACATGTATTCTATGTAGGGGATGCGTAAGGGAAGTAAAATTTGATATTTGACTAGGGGGTGTTGTTCAAAAGTTGCAATTGATTGCAAGTTGCAGTTGATTGGAACATGTCAATCAAAATCATTGTTTCATTCTTGTTAATTGTGCATACCATGTACGAAAGAAAATCCGCGTTACAATTTGCAAAGATGCAGTTGATTTTGAACAACATCCCCTAGGACTTGATATTTACTTTTCATTTGGGAGCCAGCCAGGCTCCTTAACTTTTTTTTGGCTAGTCCGTCTTGAGGAGTCTTGAGGAGCGCAGTACCTTGTTAATTGCGAGAAAATCAATAAACAACGAAGCTGGAGAGCCAGCCTGACTCCCCAACTGATTTTCTAGGGAGTCCTCTGCAGTTTTGTGGAGCCATTTGCTACCAGGATCCCTCTAAAGTGAAGCCCTGTGACTAACCATTTCTTACCTGCTATTATATTACACAAATCATGATTAGAAATTTGTACTGATGAAAAACTTGATGTGATTGTTGCCTCAGACTATGAAATGTTAATCACCTCTCTTGCTGAGGAAAAGTTTACAGCATTGCGTATCTACCACTATGCTTCAAGTTTCTTCACTTGTAACCGATGTTTTCTTAAGTTATAGTGTCATGTTNTTCATAGATTAAGCTCTAACAACAGAACTAACCTTTAACCATGACCTTGGGCCGGCTTGGGGCCTGTAACATATTAAAGAGATTGCGATCAATTGAACATTTTTAGTACACGTAAACGATTTTACGTGGATTTTTAAGCGCATAGAGACACTTGTATTATGCGCTATATAAGCATAAGTTATTATAAGTTATTATTATTATTACATCAATTGACGTATAATTGATATCAATTTATAAATGATTAGAAAGCTGTAGTGTACATAAGGGCTCATAACTCGCTGTTTAATAACTGTCGACACAAGAGGTCAAAATGGACGAATGAATTAAAGGTCCTGTATTTGAGACACCAGACCTGACTGAATTAAGCTGATGTAGACCATACGATTTAGATTTTCATTGTATGTAGTTTGAGTCCAACTTTGGTCCTGCAGCCACGATGAGAATGTCTCAACATTGTTGTGTCAAAGTATGGAAATGGCTTCGTACACCAACTTGTACAGGGTATGACTAGAGCCTGTGTGTACGTGAAGGCTACAGTACTACAATCAACAACATCCTGCATGAACATGTAGGCTACACTGTACTTTCGTAAAGCAACAACATTTGGCTCATTCCTCATGCAATGTACCAATAAAGAAAGTCTCTTGAGGGTCTGCCGCTGACGAGTGTTGATGTCTGTTGCCAGGCAACAGATATCGGAACCCCTTTACCCCCTGCATCACACTGCATTACCCCTGAGATGAGCTGTTGGTACTTCCTGTCTCAAGCACTTCAGAGCTTGGGGTGTACAAAGTTGGTATAGTCAGATCTGCTTCAGGGACCACCTGTATATAAAGACCACCTGTCCATTTAGGACACGTTTTTTGAATCCCTAGAAAGCAATTTACATATAATTGAACTTTACATTTACAGAGACCATTTGCTCTCAAACACCATATTACAGGTATTTGTAACCCTTGGGTGGTCTTTAAAGACAGGTTTGACTATATGTATACGAGATGCAACCTGAAATATGATATCTCTGACCATGCGGGCCTGATTTGAATACAGTAGAACCTCATTTTGACGAGGTCCTTGGGACTAGAGAAATTAATCTTCCATATTGAAACCTCGCTTACGGGGATACCAAGGCCAAAATGTACACTGTACTAGAATATAAAGCATTGGACCCTCAAATCATCTTGTTTTAATGAGAGTTTGTATATCAGTGCTTTTTTGTTGGATTGAACTGTACTTTGAAAACAGACTTCGCTGAAACTTGTTAATTGAATAAAGATGATAATATTTTAGATTGTCACTGTATTCATGGAAACATACAATCACAGTCAACTCTGCCTAAGTCGAACTTGTCTAAGTCGAATAATTGCCTAAGTCGATGTGATTTTCTTGAACAAATCATACAAAACCAGCACCCTTAGCATCTTCTTAAGTCAAAATTCTCATAAGTCGAACAGATTTGTGTGCTCCTAACAGATTCGACTTAGGCAGAGTTACAGTATCTGTAGTTTATAATTTTTGTAGCCAGTGATTTTTTTTCATTTTACAATTATTCTGGTTTTTTGCTTTCTCTTGTTTGAAAGCATAAGCATCGGATGTCAAAGACAAGCAGTTTCTTTTAAATTTGGTTGGTTAATTTCCTTCAGCAAGAAATTTACCCATAGTGTGCTGCACTCAACCCAGGTGAGGTGAATGGGTACCGGCAGGAATTTATTCTTCTAAATGCAGAAGCGCCTACTTGGCAGCTATGCTATGGCCGGGTAATAATATTAGATAATTTTTATCTCGCGCCTCTGAATAGGTGACTAGAGAGATGGCGTGTTTAAATGCTATCATTATTATTATTCTCTTAGATCCTCTCTTAATATCAAAACTTCAAAAAGTTTTTACAATGACTCATTCCATTATCAGTTTAGGCCAGTTCTGAGAAATTTGATATCTCCGCTGTTACAAATTTGATTACGTGCAGTATGAATTTTTTTTAGCATTTCCAGTGTATATTTTTAAAATGGTGCATTGTAAGGCAGATATATTACTAAATGAAATTTAGTATTCATTTAAAAAAAACTTTGAGGGGTGCATTAATGATGCTATTTTTCAATATTTTCATGGCTTTGGTCTTGTTTTTTTTTTTTTTTTACATTATCCCTGATGGATGGACCTTTTAATGAACTACTGCTGTGCCCTTTGCACCAAAACACATGTTGTGCCTGTGATTTAACATTGTTCTAGCAACAGATGACAGAGCATTATTTCCTGATGGAGGAAATTTGTCTCATTAGCAAGGTGATGTCCAGGGTACAGGGAGGCATGGCCAGGTTGTTGTTTTTTTTAGGATGAGGCAGCTCTGTCCTATATTCATCTCACTTTTTTTTAGGAATAATAGTAACGGCTTTTACATGTATATAGCGCATATCAACTCTGACTTTAGTGAAGATGCCCCAAACATTATTACCCTGGCTTTAGCAGTGTAGCTAATTGGCGTGGGAGCTTTTTCAAGGAATAATTTCCTTCCAGGTACATACCCATTTATCTCACCCGGGTTGAGTGCAGCACAATGTGGATGAATTTCTTGCTGAAGGGAATTAACGCCATGGGTAGAATTCGAACCTACGACTCTCTGGTTGAAAGGCGAGAGTCAGAACCACTACACCACAGCGCTTCGGGAGGGGTGAGGGGGAGAGGTGTGGGTGACTTTGCATGAATGCTTCTAACTAGGGACAGTGGGCATAATGTGGTTAACAAGTTTTGCTTTAAAAGTGCATCTGCCTTTTATTTGACTAACATTTGTATTCTATGTAGGGGATGCGTAAGGGAAGTAAAATTTGATATTTGACTAGGGGGTGTTGTTCAAAAGTTGCAATTGATTGCAAGTTGCAGTTGATTGGAACATGTCAATCAAAATCATTGTTTCATTCTTGTTAATTGTGCATACCATGTACGAAAGAAAATCCGCGTTACAATTTGCAAAGATGCAGTTGATTTTGAACAACATCCCCTAGGACTTGATATTTACTTTTCATTTGGGAGCCAGCCAGGCTCCTTAACTTTTTTTTGGCTAGTCCGTCTTGAGGAGTCTTGAGGAGCGCAGTACCTTGTTAATTGCGAGAAAATCAATAAACAACGAAGCTGGAGAGCCAGCCTGACTCCCCAACTGATTTTCTAGGGAGCCCTCTGCAGTTTTGTGGAGCCATTTGCTACCAGGATCCCTCTAAAGTGAAGCCCTGTGACTAACCATTTCTTACCTGCTATTATATTACACAAATCATGATTAGAAATTTGTACTGATGAAAAACTTGATGTGATTGTTGCCTCAGACTATGAAATGTTAATCACCTCTCTTGCTGAGGAAAAGTTTACAGCATTGCGTATCTACCACTATGCTTCAAGTTTCTTCACTTGTAACCGATGTTTTCTTAAGTTATAGTGTCATGTTATCGTTTCTCCCTCTTATGATTACCTGAAAGTGAAGACAAAGGACAAGCTTTCTAAAAAATATTTTCCAAGAGAGATGTTTTTACAAGTACGCTCTAATTTATGGAAGCGATTAGGACTTGTTGGCCATTAACTGTCAACACATGCACTTGAATTTTACCTACTTTTTTCAACCTGCTCTGTTAAAACCATTATAATGTGGTTTTGTGATGTCATTCTGATGCAAGAGGCCGTCATGGTTACCATGGAAATTTTATTCCACCCTACTGTCCAGTCTCAAGCACATTCAGTTCTTTGCCTATGCTTTGTTTGTACTTTGTCTGAAAAGGTTGCCATTACCAACATTACAGACAGAGAAAATGGAACAGTATACAAATCTTATATTCAGCCATTCACAATGGACTTGGAAATGTGAGCGAAAACAGATGATCATAACAAAATTAAGAATCATTCTTTTTCTTGTCAAAGTTTATAATTTTTAACTTTGCAATAGTGAAGTGACGGATCTCCCAGACTTAACAAACTGAACAACTTAATTCAAGACTTGACAATAGTTTTATTAGAGCAAAAAGGAAGACGCTCCCCAAGCACAGAGTACTGTAGATGCAACAACTGTTTTATATTTCTCTGTAGAATAAGAGGAAATTAAAATTTCTTTCGTTTGCATCTATATTGTGAAAGTTTTAATGAAAGTTGTTTACTTTGTCCTCTACCTTAGTTTGTCCTTCTGCTTATTTACATTGATGGTATTTCCTGTGTGAGCTACAGGTACGTGAGAAAGCATACAGATAATGAAATAAATACATTTTTAATGTGTTTCACAAAAATTGTATTAAATTTCCTTAGCTTCAAAACAAATTTTCTGATGTATCCTTATCAACATTTGATCAACAGGCCGGTTTTCTAATAGATTCAAATGTTTGCATGTTTCTTGCGAGACGAGCGTACAAGGGTAGTTACATAATATTTCTTTAACCAGTTAGTAACAATTGGTGTACAATACTTGGAATCCAGTTTGCATACATTGTTGTTATGCTGGGCAAGCCTCATGCAAGCTTTGGAGTTGTCAAGAACAACGTCTGTGTACAGAGTACATATAAAATTTGCATCCATTAAGTAAAACTGCCCATTCCAACCACTCCACACATAAATTACAATTTGTTTGCAATAATTTGATGTTAAAATACAATTGCCTCCTTGTTTCTTTCCAATCAATCTTTCATGGAGGTGTCATGGTGTATTGATTCTGACTCTCGCGTTGCAACCCGAGGATTGTAGGTTCGAATCTCACCCATGGCGTCAATTTCCTTCAGCAAGAAATTTATTCACATTATGCTGCACCCTACCCAGGTGAGGTGAATGGGTACTGGTATGAAGAAATTCCTTGAATGCAGTGAGTTCCGTATGGTAGCCATGCTATAGCCGGGTAATAATGCACAGAGCGCTTAGAAACAGTTCATACATGTACTATTAAGCGCTATATAAATGTTGTGTATTATTATTATTATTAAGTACATGAATTACAATTTCTTTACAGGAATTTTATATTAATTCAATAAAATATATAAATGCCTCATCATTTCTTTTTAGTCAATGCCATTTTCTTTTTCTCTTCCCATGTGTAGGTTGGTGGATGACAGGTGTGTTGTGCAACCCGATGCTGGTGACCTTTCTAATCCCCCGAAAAAATTCAGAGGTAATAATCATCATATTCTTAAATGACATTACAATTTATCATTTTGCACCCATGATTGGTAGGGCACCCACACTCAAAGCACACTCAAAGATCTCAAATTTGCATCAAGGATGCCAAATTTTCATTCTACATGTAGGACCCCGTTTACACCGCCGACCCAAATGGGCCGGCCCAATTGCGGTACCGGGTCCCGCTCGGTTACCTGTTTACACCTAAGCTTTTAGGCCGGCCTAACTTGTTCAGTATTTGGACGGTAGCGGCGCTCTGTATATAAACTTTAATTTAGATGATGCGAGGAGACTTCAAACTACGCGGGCAAAACTTTCAAAACAATGAGATATGACGTCACAATCGTGAGCGGGCCCGCATTTGGGCCAGCGAGCGTTTACACCGAGACAATCTCCAGAGGCGGTCCAAAAGTAGGCTGGCATTTAGTACCGCAATTGGGCCAGCGAGCGTTTACACCACGGCCTAAAAGTCGGTGTATACGGGGTCTAGATCACAAAATTTATCCCAAATTGCAAATGTCATGACCTGTTTGCAAACTCCATGGCTCACTTGTGATTATGTAAGATCATTGTTAACCCATTGACTAAGCCCATTGACTACTGCATTCTGTAATATCCATAAACTTCGTATAGGATTCCCGGTTCCAGTAGTCAAAGGGTTAATGTACGAGTAACCATATGATGCATTGTTTGTATCCATGAATTCTTTGAGGCATTCATGTCGTGATCAGCGCATCAATTCGATGTTAAACCGGTTTACGATCATCAAAAACTCTCCTGAAACAATCACTGAAAACTGCCTGTTGTCTTCAACTGGTTTCCGTGAAACCAGTTTCACAGTGTCAATGAGAATAGGTTGTAAAATAATTGATGTAGTGAGACTACTGTATAGTTGTTTCGCCAAATATATTGCATGCAAGCAAAGAGATTGATGTAGTGCCTTGCTTATTGTGTAATTGAATTACACGATGTGAGATATGGATGTTAATGTCCTGTGTCCACAGGCCGATATTGAGCCAAGGATTACGCGTCAGAAGATGAATGGCAAAGGGTGTTGTTATGCATTGTCCTGGCAGGGATAATACAAAAAAAAGTAAATTTGAGATAAGAGACGGGTGAGAAGGATACGGGGAATACTTTTACTTTTCACATTTAAATAGCAGTTTTAGCTGTTCGGGAATCCTTTTCAACACTTTACTGTACAATTCTATGTGAAAAAGATGTTTTTGTAAAGATCTTTTGTATAGCAATCATGCAAAAATGCATAAAAATCATTATTTTACTATTACATGCCACTTGAATTTATCATTTTGCACCCATGATTGGCAGGACACCCCGATGTTTACTGTTTTGCTATGCAAAAATGATACCAGGAATATAATTCCCTGGGATGATATCAAATGGATCCGTGTGAGAGAATGACCAAGTTTACATCTATTTTTCAAGAAAAAAATTGTTTCCAAATATGGTTCGAAACGGTAGTTGTTGACAGTTCATTTTTTAATAGAGGCCTTTGACTGCAACTCCATTCCACGTGAAGTGGTTCTGTTGCTTGACGATGGATCAAAGGCTTTGCATGCAATATATCCCTGCGCACAAGTCCGTCATTGCTTGTACGTGAACCCTGGTGCGTGTTTGAAGCTATCTATATCCCGGGCACATCATAGTGGAAGTACAATGTAGCCACACACTTTGCTTTTAATAGCACTTCTGGGTGAAAGCCGCTTGAGGCTGCCTCACAAAGTTCTGAGTTCAGTTCAGTTCAGTTCAGTTCATTTTATTTCCACAAATCGATTAAAAACACAAGGTACATGTAACAAAACAATCAAAATACATTAAAAAAGTGAACAATAATAAAACATAAATGTGGCGGGAATGACAAAGGCCAAAATGACCTATCTAGGCCTTTCCCCTTAGAACAATNGCTAAATTGAGGAAAGAGACTAAGTCCGTCAAGCTCGAGATTCCAAACTCGCTATAGTGCAGACCAAGATTGCCAATCTCGAGATTAATTGCAAAGATGGTTGATCGGACTAAAAGCTCGAGATCAAGGAAACTCGGGCTAGTGCAGCGCCGGCTTCTAGGACCCTGTTTACATCACCGGCCCAAATCTAGGCAACCTCATCAGAGGTGGTCCAAAAGTAGGCCGGCATTTGGTACCGCAATTGAGCCAGCGAGCGTTTACACCACAAACTAGGCCGGCCTAAAAGTCGATGTAAATGGGGTCAAGATCACAAAATTTATCCCAAATTGCAAATGTCATGACCTGTTTGCAAACTCCATGGCCTGTATTCTGATGTCAGGTTTAACTTAAAGTAGAGTTTAAATCTGTGGTTTAAGTATGGGTAGCCCAATGTGCCAAAATTTTCTTTAAACTGTATAATTCTTATGTAAACTGCTCTCTTTTCCCATGCTCTAATATTGTAGAAAACTATTTAAGTTTTTATTCCAAGACAGTCTTTAATATTATGAGTGCCAAATTTGCTTGTAAATTAAACAGTGACTGTTATAGATTCAAGCCTCTTTTGGCTTGCCATACTTAAACCACAGATTTAAACTCTAAAGTTAAACCGGACATCAGAATGCGGGCCCATGGCTCACTTGTGATTATGTAAGATCATTATTAACCCACTGACTAAACCCATTGACTACTGAATTCTGTAATACCCATAAACTTTGTGTAGGGACTACCCGGTTCCAGTAGCCAAAGGGTTAACCCATTGACTACTGAATTCTGTAATACCCATAAACTTTGTATAGGGATTCCCGGTTCCAGTAGTCAAAGGGTTAATGTATGAGTAACCATATGATGCATTGTTTTTATAGATAAATTCTTTGAGGCATTCATGTCATCAGTCCGAGCAAATATCCTGATTAAGCTAACATAATATTAGCTCAAAAAGGCTAATTCTGAAGTCCCGCCGGCTCGAACTTCCTTCCAGTTTACACACAAGTCTATGGGGATTGAAACAACTTGTTATTAGATGAACAGGTAGCACATGGTGGAACGATTTTCTTTTTGGCATACGAAAATATGAATAGTCTTTCCTCTCGGATACCCTTTTTCCAGAACGATACACCGTGTGCTAATTGCCTTAAATCATCCCTGTTTGCAAGTGCCTTGACAAGATAGATTTTTTCAATTCGCTCTGAATTTTCAGGCTATTCTAACGCAATGCAACGCCGAACACGCGCGCATACGTACGCGTATGTTTGTTTTTGTTTCTTTTCACTGCTCGTGACAAATCTCCGAGTGAATTTTGTTTCAAATGATATCCATCTGTAATTAACTTTTATGTTGAATAAATAAATCGAAGCGACTTGAGCTTAGAATATATCCAACAACCGCAACGGCGATTTACGTTTAGTGAAGCTCGAAAATATCCCGAAAGGGCTAACTCAGAATTAGCCAAATAGAGATATTTGCTCAAACTGGTCATGGTCAGTGCATCAATTTGATGTTCAACCAGTTTACGATCATTAAAATCTCTCCTGAACCGATTACTAAAACTGCCTGTTGTCTTCAACTGGTTTCCGTCAAACCAGTTTCACAGTGTCAATGAGAAAAGGTTGAAAAATAATTGATGTAGTGAGACTACTGTATAGTTGTTTCGCCAAATATATTGCATGCAAGCAAAGAGATGGATGTAGTGCCTTGCTTAATTGAATTACATGATGTGAGATATGGATGTTAATGTCCTGTGTCCACAGGCCGATATTGAATCAAGGATTACACATCAGAAGATGAATGGCAAAGGGTGTTGTTATGGATTGTCCTGGCAGGGAGAATAGATTTGAAATATAAGAGGGGTGGGAAGGATGTGGATCTATATTTTAAGAGAATAACATGGTTCATAATATATATTTTTTTAAATGGCTTCAACCAAACTAGTCTCCATGCTGGGTGGTGTTTCACAAAGTTACGAAAGACTTTAAGAATGACTTTACGCAAGACTGATATCAGTTCTTGTCTTGAATGATGAAGAATTTTATGTGTATTATTTTGTCACACTCATTAATGTAGGCTATATCCTTACTATAAACCTGACACTTATATGACACATTGTGTTGATAGTGTCATTAAATCTTAATCAATCAATCAATCATTACACTCATCAATGTCTTTCTTAAAGTCGTGGGTAACTTTAAGATTGATTTGGGGAAATGCCACCCTGGTTCGGAAGGTTTGTTTTAGACTGAACATGGACCTACATGTAAAATATCTTTGTTGCTTTAACAATGCATTCAGCAAGGTCAAAGACTTCGCTTGCAATATCTCCCCGCATTTCAGCTACAAGCCTGTATTGGTCGCACGTGACCCCTGGTATATGCTCGAAGCTCTGTATATCGTGGGCACAGCATAGCGGAAACAGCTGTATGCTCGGCTTCTGGATGAAAGCCACTGGTTTACGAAGTCGAGAGTGTTCACATCACCTGCTGAAATGGTTCCTGGTCACAAAAATATGCCTTGCGAGATGGATTTCTGAGCTACTTTGGAACTCTACTTGAATCCACCTTTGTGACCATGTGTATCATTTGCATTTCTCATTAGTAGTTTCTTTTATTTTGGTTTTCGTTCTTCAGTTTAATGCTTTAGATATGAACAGGCTTAATAATTCAGTATTCAACAATACCATAATGCAATCACACCTGTTTCCTCAGAGTTCTTTAAATCAATCAACACAGTATTAATTTTTTTCCGTAAAATTAAGTTGAACGCGCCATTCAAATACTGTATAAGCCAATATTTTGGCGTACAGATATTTTCGCGATTTCTGACCAGTTTGACACATTGGCGTGTTGTTATTTTCACGTTTTTGAAAGTGTTTACGTACACAAATGAATGTGCATCATATTGATTGGAAATTATCGCGAGGCCATAACCGCAAAATTAGCGAAAATAAACCCACCGCGAAAATGTCAGTATTATTTTTTTTCCGTAAAATTAAGTTGAACGCGCCATTCAAATACTGTATAAGCCAATATTTTGGCGTACAGATATTTTCGCGATTTCTGACCAGTTTGAGACATTGGCGTGTTGTTATTTTCACGTTTTTGAAAGTGTTTGTACACAAATGAATGTGCATCATATTGAGTGGAAATTATCGCGAGGCCATAACCGCGAAATTAGCGAAAATAAACCCACCGCGAAAATGTCAGCTTATACAGTATGCTATTTTGTAATGCTAAGCATATATTCAAATCAGAACCCGCTAGTGATGGTTGTGTTATTCAATAAACGGCGTATGGATCTATATAAATAATGCTAATCAAACTCTATTTATCTATGGTTATGTGACTGTCGGAAATCTCATGTTTTCTCTTGCTTCCTTTAGCCAGGAATAAAGGAAATGGTAAACGCACAGACATACATTATGTTATTAAAGAAGGATGGACCATCCAGAAAGTCGTGTTTAAAAGCAAAATTCAGACAAACATATAAAAAAATAGTTTTGAGCTTTGGGATCCAGTATCCAGTGCACAGATTGAAATAGACTGGTTTACATGTACTATGTATATTCAAATTTATACGCATTTCTTGCCAGCGAAAGTAGTTTAAACAGGTCAGTAACAATTGAACTACAGTATTTGTAATCCAGTTTGCTTTAATGTATTACTCGATACTTTATTGGGTAAGCCTTCATTCAAGCTTTTGGGTTTAAGAACAACCTTTATGTTTTAAAGTGAATGAATAAAAACTTTGAACTCGCCTATGATTGAATCCGGAATGAATAATGTCTCAGAAGGTGAATGGTATTAATGCATTATACTGGTACAGATGAATGTTTTATAGGTTATTGGAAAAAGGGATAGAGTGAAATTTAATCAATATTTATGAAAGGCTATCATCTGTGCTAACCTAAACTTGATAATCCTCTTTTTGACATAAAAATGAAATTCTGCCGAAATGATATGTCTTCAGGTAGTGAAGCAGGAAAGCCACATGCAATATTGTTATTTTAGAAGTGAGGTACAAACATTGATCATACAGTGCATTTTGGAATGCAGCAAATGACACAATATTTATCGTGAAACTTGAAATTGATTAAATTCTCAGCCTGGAAGTGGTGAGACCACATTCTAATTAATACAATATAATGTTAAAGATCCCTTATTCCTCAAAGGAAGAGGATTGTGGTTACGTAGGAAACTGTAATATCAATGATTTTAAAGGACGGATATTCCTTTTAAAAAATTGAGCAGTAGGGCAAATGAAAATAATAAATTAGATTTTTTCAGGCATTTATGAAATTTTATCATAAACTACCAATGCACTTGCAACTGTCTTACCGAAGTACAATGAAAATAATTCTACAGTGTAAAGAATGTTTCTTCCTTCTTCCAAACTGCCCCTTCAAGATCGACCCAAATGAATTGTAACAATGTCAATAAACACTCTTGGAATTCAGCCAAACCAATTGTCTCAAGTGCTACTTTCTGGTAAAATATTGGTTGTTCAAATAAAATGAAGCAAAGAAAAACAAATGTAATCGTGAAATGTTGATTTTCCTGACTGCCTCTCCAAGAAGTGAGAACAACTACACTGCCCAGAAACAGCTTTGGAATATACATGTATGTGTAGCCAACCTAATATTTACAATTAAAGTGCCAAGATATATTCTTTGAGAACATTTCCTGTGTGAATTAAATTAACTGAAGAAAGAAATTAGGAATTGTAATATAATATTTCCTTCTTCTTTAATACAGATTGCCTTTTAAAGATCTGCCCAATGAACAGTTACATTAAATACAAACGGCTATGGAATACATATGTATAGCCAGTCCAACCTTCTCAATTGAAGTGCCTCAATATTCTGTAAAAACTTTTCTTGTGTAAATTAACTGAAGAAAGAAATTAGGAATTCTTGTATAATGTTTCCTTCTTCTTTATTACAGACTGTCTGTTCAAGATCTGCCCAACGAATTGTTTCACTGCCCAGAAACAGTTCTGGAAAATAGCCCAACCAACCATCTCAACCATCTATATTTGATATTTATTCCTGTGAAACTTTGGTTGTGTGAATGAAATTAATCAAAGAAAGAAAATAATAATTTTACCCTTGGATTCCTATTCCAGACTGCCTATTCAAGATCTGCCCCATGAACAGTTACACTGCCCAGAAGCAGTTCTGGGACATAGCCCACAAACATATCCCTTTTTTAGTATGTGTATTCCTTAAAAACATTGGTTGTGTGAATAAGATTGATCAAAGAAAGAAAATGATAATTCTACTGTTGTATCTGTATTCCTATTCCAGACTGCCTATTCAAGATCTGCCCAATGAACCGTTACACTGCCCAGAAACAGTTCTGGAATTCCGCCCAACCAACCATTTCAAGTGCCACTGATGCTGTCTTGCTCAAGAAATTACAAGTAAGATTTATTCATAATGGAAATCATAATATGTTATATATATATTTTTTCATTCATATTTTTCACCTAGTTATTTTGCGTCTATTTATATATTGCAGCATTTTTATAATCCATAAATGTGTTCGCATGTTATTTGTAACCTCCATGTACACATTAATTCATTGTATTAGATGTACATGTAGCTTTATTAATTGTTTAATTTTTGCAAAGTTATCTTTAAGCCTTCCTTTGTGGTATTTCAACAATTTTTCCCCTTAAAAATGCAACAACATAATACATTACTTTTCTACATTGTACTGTGATGCCTCACGGCAACACTCTAATATGAACGCCTATATTATTATGTCAATTGACAAACATTGCCACAGTTTGTGAGCTTAATAATGTCAAGTACAGACATTTGAAAATGAAAAGGAAAGGCTATCCTCATGTATTTGATAGTTTCTGGCCTAACCTTTTGTACATAAAGTGAGTACACAGTGTAACTGCACCAGATTGTACTTGAATTTTGTTTGCATAGACACTATGATATAGGGTCAGTGCCAGAAAGATGCAACTTGCAATTAAAGAAAAATTAAATTCTGTGAACTATTATTATCTCCATCCATTAGTCATCATATTTTGCAATTTAATCGTTCACATATTTTGTCAGAAAAATCAATTATTTGACCAATTAATTCAAATTCAAACTCCGAAGTTAGCATACGTACCATAAATTAAATTGTAAGCACGTTTATCTCAAAATTTAGGGTAGGAGTTTGTTGCATTATATGTAAGTCCGCATTCGTACCTGCACCTCTGAACAGTTTTATCCAAAGGTCTGTTGATCCTTGATCATATTTCAAATATTAGATATAGGCCAACATACATGGACGTAAACGTGTACGGTATATGGAGTATGTTATTCATACATGTATATGTCCAGTTGTAAGCAACTTGTTAATACTGTATGTAGGCCTACATGGGAGGGGGTCGATGTCCAATTTTACTTGGGAGGAGCTAGAGTGCGAAGACTTTTTCAGATAATTTTATACAGATATAACTTTTTTAACATTTGATATATCCTGATATATAACATAGATATGATTAATTTTGCAATTAATCATATCTATTTGGCATACATTTCCCAATGGACTTTTGATTTATATTTATCCTAAGTTTAATTGCATCATTTATGGTACAGGCCCCATGTCTTTAAAGCAGTAAAATTTAGGTTTGGGTTTGGGACCATGTTTGAGTCTGTAGAAGTCTAGTGGAATTTCAAAGCTGTCCAATTTTAGTTAATGTTAACTTTTTTCCTTCTCATAAATTGACCTTTTGGTGTTTCATGCCCAGCTCTTGAATGCTTTTTATATTTGTATGATACATTGCATCTAATCTATTGTTGATTTCATTGAATATTGATACTGGAAATTGGGTCTTATCCCTTTTTCTCAAAACAATGAAATAATTTAGAATTTGTACCCAATTTTTCAATGATTAATTAATGATGTGGTCAAATGCCCAATCATTTGTGTCCAAAATGTTGAAATAAAAATACTCATTAAAACAAAATCTTTTCTATTTTAAGCATGAATAATTGTAAACTGTTGTAGGTCTGTAAAACATACAATACAGTAGAATGGTACATGTACCTGTATTACAATAGACTCGTCAAATTTAATATGTACACTTATGTAGTTTTAGATTTTTCATCATTACATTCTTCAACATAAATGCATCCTTAACCAAATGAGAAACGGTTTTATCCAAATTGACACAGTTATTTACATTGTCATGTATGATCTTGCAAAGTGATTTTGTCAAATTCTGGAATCTTAACTGTTGACAGGATGAGGTGGGGCGCTATTTCTTGCATGCTATTCAATCTGCTTTCAATGTAAATAGAAGGTGTCAAAATCAAGTTCATTGAGCAATTTGTTCACAAATATTGACCAGTGAATAGAGGCTTTCTTAATAGAGAAGTGCACAAGATAACTGCTGTGAAAAATATGCTTTTTGTCGGTTATTCTGTTGTTATCTTTATGATGAGTTGTCTCATTTTGAGTGAGCAAATCCCCAATTTATACAGGTATACCTGTACATGTGTAGTTTGTACACGTAGGCTACTGTAGTAATGTATGTCTGGGTTGTTATGTGTTTCATAAAACGACTGTTTGTACTATGTAGATTGAGGGATGACTCTATGAATGGCTACAGACCCTTCCATGCACTCAATGATAAATCCTGTTGCTGAATCACACCTGAGAAAGGGTCACCAGTCGTTCGTAGATTTGTGTGGTTTTCTGCAAAGCGCTCTATGAAAAACAAACCTGGGCCCCGTAACATAAAGGTTTGCGATTAATCGCTATTTGATTTTGCGATCTATTGCAAACTTTAGTACATGATTTGCCATAGACTTGCGATTGATATCAATCGCTCTCAGATTAGCAATTAATCGCAAGCCTTTATGTTACGGGGTGCTGGAGTCAAAATTAAAATTGTTGAAAAATCACCATGAACATATAACTGTCATCAAACTTGAAAGGAGGAGATGAAGGGAAGGAAGAGGAAGGAAGAAGGTGGGGCTGGAAGGAGGAGGGAGGAAAATGAGCATTTGGGAGGAGAGAGAAGTCTCGCCCACTATTTTTTATTTATTTGTATCATTATTTTGTTTATTTTTTTTGGGGGGGGGGATCACCTGAAACAACCTCATTGCAAGCCATAATACTAGAAATGTAGGCCTTGGCTTCATCCAACAACATAGTCAGAGAGAAGATATTCTGTAGATGGATTAAGACCCGATCATTTGAAATCCATTTCCAAGCTACATGTAGCAAACACCATTTACCTATTTTTATCAGATTCGATGGAAATTTCCTAAATTGGTGTTCATGTCAGAATTTGAATGACCTTTCCAATGGAAGGGAATGTATAATTCTCCTAGTATTGCAACACAGTTTGCTATGCATTTTTTGCATGATTGATTCACAAAAGATGTTTTGTTAAGCAACTTTTTCAAATAGAAAGTTAAGTGTTCAAAATCTAAAACTGCTAATCAATTATGAAAAGCAAAATTACATGTATTCCCTGAAACAAGGAACATCATTTAGGTATAGAGTACTAAACATGTAGTTTCTAGGTGAAACTAAATGTTGGGTGTGTATTTTATGATTTTTACTTGGCCATCAGTTTGCCTAAATTCTGCTCTTTTGAAAATCATGCAGACAACAGGTGTAGGTCTCGGCCTATACCAAATTCAAACCTTTCTCAAAGGATTACGTGTACCTACTATAGCCGGCGCTGCACTAGCCCTAGTTTCCTTGATCTCGAGCTTTTAGCCCGATCAACCATCTTTGCAATTAATCTCGAGATTGGCAATCTTGGTCTGCACTATAGCGAGTTTGGAATCTCGAGCTTGAAGGACTAAAGTCTCTTTCCTCAATTTATTGCGAGCGCGAGCTGCATTAGCCCGCTCCGAGCTCGGTCTAGTTCTGGAGCATGCGCAGTCTAGGAAAATAAGCATGTGGTTGTTGTGCAGAGAATGGGCCGGGCTGCCATGCTCCGCTGCTCCCACACAACGAATGAATAAATTAGCCCGATTCGCCGAATAATCGCGAGCGTGAGCTGCACTGTACCAAATAAGAGCGAGTTAGTGAGCTATTTCCAAAATTAGCTCACTGTTTTGGAAACTAGCCCAAGATATCTTGGGCTTGTTAAGCTCGAGATTTTTCAGTGAATTAGCTCACTGTTTGCGTCTG
>BQKZ01003062.1:32442-72220 GCA_036244855.1 Temnopleurus reevesii | reverse complement strand
GGAAAACTTATGGGGTGAATACATCTCGTCGAAGTTTCTGAATACGGAACCAAATTCACATTTTCCCCTCACAGTGTTTATGCGGCATTCTTTACTTTTTGTACTCTGTGAATAAATTTGGAACAGGCCAGAGTGCTTTCCCGAAGCCAAACCAATACCCCTCGATGAAATTAAATGTGTTATAAAGGAAAGGATCATCAAAGAAAGGTTGAGGGATCGTGGTATGGAGCGGCCTTTGTGTTGTCTATAATATTGGTCACACTCTAGGCAATAAGAGACAAGAATGTGGTCGCGCTTTATTATTATTCAGTCGATATACTCCCTCGCCTGCAATCTCCAAAGGCTTCAAACCTCATATTACCTTTAATCTAGGGCCGCCCCTGTGAATGTACCCGCAGTGTCGTGTACCATGGTTACCAGTGTGATGACGTCAATCACACACATCCAATTAACATCAGACGACATCGGGCACGATCCCCAATACCGATACCACTTTATGATCGCGATATAGACTTTGTTTTATGTCGGCAGTATGATATCAAAAATGCAATACTCTGCAATCAAAGTGTATGATAAAGCAAATATGAATGAGATTTGAAACGTGTCTACATTTTAGGGGGTGTACTGTACTCTCGCCCACAGAGCAATCTGCCACAATATTTTCCTCTTAACCTTTCCATGCGGCATATTACGCCGATCGGTTTACAATCCAATTTCTAAAGAAAGTGTAGTTGTATCTTTCAGAAATAGTTGAATACATACACAATTCTTGATTTAGGTTCTCAATACTTGAAATAATATTTAAAGATTTAGAAAATTGTATTATGCAAGCTCTAACTTAAATGTAATATACTTTATAGGTTCCATAACTATTGAATACATACACAATTCTTGATTGAGGTTCTCAATACTTGAAATAATATTTAAACATTTAGAAAATTGTATTATGCAAGCTCTAACTTAAATCTAATATACTTTATAGGTTCCATAATTATGAAAAAATCTAATTAATTAGTGGAAATGTTTTCTACCTTCAAAATACAAAAGAGGCACTTTTATATCAAAGACCATGCATGAACTCACTATGAACCTATTTTTCACCATTGCCCAAGATGTGAAAAAATAAATCAAGCTGCATTATGGTATAATCATGTGTTTAATATATCTTATTTCCAGTGTCGATATGTGTGTTTTTTTTTAGTATATCATGCTTCTTTTTTTTAAACCAGATATGCTACTTTGCCACAAGAACTGCAGAAATAGATTTGAGCACCTGTATCCCCTCGGGAGAAGGAAACTGCGAGGGCCGCAGGCCGGAAGCCCNAATTAACATCAGACGACATCGGGCACGATCCGTAATACCGATACCACTTTATGATCGCGATATAGACTTTGTTTTATGTCGGCAGTATGATATCAAAAATGCAATACTCTGCAATCAAAGTGTATGATAAAGCAAATATGAATGAGATTTGAAACGTGTCTACATTTTAGGGGGTGTACTGTACTCTCGCCCACAGAGCAATCTGCCACAATATTTTCCTCTTAACCTTTCCATGCGGCATATTACGCCGATCGGTTTACAATCCAATTTCTAAAGAAAGTGTAGTTGTATCTTTCAGAAATAGTTGAATACATACACAATTCTTGATTTAGGTTCTCAATACTTGAAATAATATTTAAAGATTTAGAAAATTGTATTATGCAAGCTCTAACTTAAATGTAATATACTTTATAGGTTCCATAACTATTGAATACATACACAATTCTTGATTGAGGTTCTCAATACTTGAAATAATATTTAAACATTTAGAAAATTGTATTATGCAAGCTCTAACTTAAATCTAATATACTTTATAGGTTCCATAATTATGAAAAAATCTAATTAATTAGTGGAAATGTTTTCTACCTTCAAAATACAAAAGAGGCACTTTTATATCAAAGACCATGAACTCACTATGAACGTATTTTTCACCATTGCCCAAGATGTGAAAAAATAAATCAAGCTGCATTATGGTATAATCATGTGTTTAATATATCTTATTTCCAGTGTCGATATGTGTGTTTTTTTTTAGTATATCATGCTTCTTTTTTTTAAACCAGATATGCTACTTTGCCACAAGAACTGCAGAAATAGATTTGAGCACCTGTATCCCCTCGGGAGAAGGAAACTGCGAGGGCCGCAGGCCGGAAGCCCTCGATGGCGCCAGTGAATTTTATTATCCTAAAATGTGCTTTCCTCGCAACTGTAGGGGCTGGAGGCGCATACCGGATCCGCTTCTGTCTCTATTCGCCTCTTGGACAGGAAGATGTCTGTAAAACACAGCTAACGTTCTTTTAACTCACAATTGTATCCATTTGTTCACTTATTTGTCATGTTTTACTTGTGTGCAAATGATACATTCACTTGTATCTGCGACCTGGGCACATTATTCATGTGGAATCTGGCGCATTAAAAGTACCCAGTAATATCATTGTTATTATCGTTTTAATTGTTTGTTCGCAGGTCCCCCATGGAAGATCAACTTTAGTTGATTGGGCCATCTTGTTGAAATATTTACTAAATTACAAACATAATAGATAAAATTGGATGGTCAATATTTGATCATTAATTATACCTTAAAATAATTTTGAGATTTGATAGGTCTAATAAAAGAATTGGAATCAAATGTCATAAATTAGACGATTTGGTGAACTACTGCACGATTAAGCCCTCTGGCATGGTTAGAACACGATATAGGGTCGTTGCCTGCAAGCTGAATAAAATTCTGATTAATATTTCAGCATATCTGCATTGAACTTTGTGATACAAAACCGTATTGTTATTGTTCATGGCCTTTGCTTAAAAGCAAGCTTTTATATGATATACAATACAATCAAATACATGTATTTTACATTAATCCTATGGTTTTTATTTTCTTTATCTTTATTTTATAATCTTCCAGCAAATAAAAATGTTATTGCCATAGTGTCTCAATTTAAAAATGTATTAAGCATGAGACCATTAGAAAGATTGAAGTTTGTTGTGGACTTCGTGGAACAAAATGATCCACGGGTATTTTTATCTGCTAAATTGCATTTATATTTGGTCTCCATAATTACATAATTGCTGAACGTTTCAGAATGAAAAATTAATTAGTGAATCATATAATTTGTGGAGATTAACCCGATGTTTGTGGGTACTGAGGATATAATTCAGATGGAATTCCTTTATACCATTTTTCTCCAAATTTGTTACTGTGTGATTCACACAAAAAGAAATAGGTAGATAGATATAGAAATATGTACCGTTTGTAGATAGATAGATAGATAGATAGATAGATAGATCGAGAGAGATAGATAGAGATAGATAGATAGATAGATAGAGAGAGAGAGAGAGAGAGAGAGAGAAATAGGGAAAGAGAGGAGAGGAAAAGGAGATGGGAGGGAAGGAGGGAGAGAGAGAGAGAGAGAGAGAGAGAGAGAGAGAGATGGAGGGAGAGAAGAGAGAGAGAGAGAGAGAGAGAGAGATACCATTATACTTGTATTCCATCTTCCATGCATGTTACGTGCAAACCGTTTTGCGGTTGTAAAGAGGTCAGGTAACTCATAAGTATGTATTTTTTTTTTTTGTCAAGGGCTTTTCAATCCTATTATTAGTAGATGATTCATAATGACCGCGTATTCGTCTTAGGGTGTGGAATTATTGCTGTTTACATCAATTTGCTTTATATATCAATTTTGATTAAATGAATAAGATGCGATGAGGTATAGGTGTCATTCATACAATATGTGTGATATATCACAATATATACCCCCGCTAAGTAAAGATAAGGATTTTTTCTATAGGCGTAGATATCAGAATTGAATGGAAAAACGCCTTTAAATTTAAATTGATTATCATTTCTATCCATTGTATGTTCAGCTGGAGAAGTTTAATTGGCAAGCGGACCTTAAAACGCAGCTATGTAGTCATTTTTATCAAGATTATGCTTTCTATTGCGGAGCGAGTTGCTAATAGGATAAAGAAAGAAAATGCTTTAACATATAAACAGACATGAAACCCATGCTTCGCTGTTTCGACATAAGGTGTAGAATGCCATTATAATGATACCATGTTGTCTCGTAAATCAGAAAACTATCCGTAATTTGGTCTTTACATGAATATAAAAATGATGTTTTATTGTTGTCATCGAGGTACCTTGGAGCGATTGCAATCGAATAATCAATTATTGCAGATATGGCTATAAGGCAGAATAATTATCATGAAATGTTTCAAGTTACTATTTTTGGTGATTACAGTCGTCTGCTCGTAATGTATAAAACATTGGTTGTGTAAACATGGTATACAACAAGTGAAAGAAAACAAGTAAACTTTTCAACGTTAAATTTCTGTCTTCTCCTTTAGAGCGAATAAAACATTGTTATAACAGAGCATTTTAGGAGGTTGTTTTCCAGAGAAAGTCGGGGTAAAAGGTGCGGAAGTTTAAACATCCATCATTGATTATGTGGTCATCTTATTCGATAAATTATCCCATTACCCATTTCTCTCACAAAACATTTAGATGAATATTGTACTAAAGTCTGACTGGCGCGTTGTGGGCATCAGCCTACAAATTACTCATGTTGTCTGGAATTAGATAGCAACCAAAGAAGCCAAACCAAATCCCATTACTAATCAACATGATCAAGAGAGGTTTTGTTTTCATTTGTGCATGATGTATTATCATTCTCTAATCTCTTTCTGTAGCCGCTGTGACATGAATTCGATTAATATTTTCATATCTTTTCTCGATAGTAACTATGATAATCATGTTTTAACAATTTTTACGAATCGCCATTTCACTAAAAATAATAAAGAATTGTTTGAAATGAATCATTCAATTTTGCTTGGTTCATGATGTGATGAGGATAGGACAGGGGTATGAGCAGTAGGAATTGTTGCTAGGCCTATTTTAATTTAAAATATGTTCCCGAGGCGGTTATTCCTTTAAATGCTGCTGAATTTACTCCGTTCTACACTTGGCATTGCCATTTAAAAGTTATCCCAAAAGCTGAAAAAGGGCTTCTTAGAAGGTCTGCCAATGATTAACGAAAGTACAAAAACCGATAATGTGTTCACATCTAACCTCGATAGCAGCATGCCATCCCGACTTGTTTCTTTAACCAACATGATCAAGGACACATACTAATATCACCAATATTTTCATTACATTGGAAGAGAAGATGTTAAAATCTTTAGATGTCAGTTATAAACCTTTTGTGCATCCAACTGTTTCTTGTGAATATTTCCATTGTTCGCCAGCATTAACAGGATAAAAACGCTGAAATAATCATAGTCATTTAGGCACTGAAACGAAAATTATGATGTTTATCAAACTAAAGCAAACAAGAAAAAAAAAAAGGTACAGGAAGTAAAGTTCAGTGCACCAATTGAAGTATTCTAAATTGGTATCTATATCTATGATATCATCACTTGCTGCTTAAGCAATACACAATAGGAAAAATAAAGAAAGTTTAAAATGTTAGGAGCGCAATTTAAGGATTTGGATGCAAAAATAACCTCCACTGTTATACGTGTCAATATAAATTGAAAAAAAAACAACCGAAATTAATTTTATTTTGACAAAAGAATATTCGATCGATTTCTTGCTTAATCTGCGATGTCCATCTGCTGCATTGGGAGTCCAGTCCGTGTCATGGCATTCACGACCGGAAGTCCAGTGCCCGCTAATGTGTTCATATCTTACCCCGATAACAGCTATCGCGATTGTGCCATTTCCTGCGGTCACACTTCAGCTTGAATTTCTACACAATCGTATCATCTGCAGGGAACGGTTCAATAAGTCTGCAAAATACAGACTCTTAACTGGTATCAGGTTTGCATGGAAAGTGTTAAGTCAGATTTTACTGACACAGAATATTTTCATTGCATTGAAAACTTTTCTGACTAAAGGTGGAATTTTACTAAGTCATTAATAATGATGTCGCTGACTGTAGAAACTTCATTATGCACAAGGTAAATTGCAAACCTGATGCTAAGTGTCTGTACTTGTAGACTAAGTTTGAAAGGAGAAGCAGTTTTGTACTCGCTGCGCATAATGCAGACGGAAATCCTTCGGGTGTTGCAGCACATTTTCCATTTATATCAGCCCGATATCGACATAGTATTCAAACTACAGCGTGGTTCAATGACAATTGTCGAATTCAGGAAGGGTGACTTTAGGATAATGCTAATTTTAGCTTTCGATATAAAGAAGGATATATTTGAAGGCATTCTTTTGGTCTTAATAATTGATTTGTCGACTATTCTTAGTGCCAAATTCTTAATGGCAAATTCAGTTATGGAAGATGCACGATCAGGAAAGCGTTTTATGTCGCTTATCAAAGCAACAAGTGATCATTCTCTCCAAATTACCATAGCAAAAGTAAGAGAATTGCGCACTTCGTCCAAAAATCAAGGATTTCATTTAATTAAGTCAGCGCTGACTGATATAGTCGCTTGGATAAAATTCATGAAAAAGAAACCTCCAGAAGTTCATTACCCACGAATATGTTCATATCTTACCCAGATAAGAACTATTGTGATTATGCCAGTTTTTATAACATATCGGTTTGAGTTTTTGCACAGTACGGAGCTTTAGCTAACAGTACGGTAGGGCCGATCAGGACGTTATTTCTCAAGCGCGGGATAATCTAGCGGGCCGCTAAGGTTGAGAACGCCCGCTAGATTATCCCGCGCTTGAGAAATATAGCGTCCTGATTGCCCTACCGTACTGTTAGCTAAAGCTCCGTATGATCTCTTAAAGGAAACGGATGGGTTTTTTTTTTGGGGGGGGGGGTAGCTTAAAAATATTGTCATACATTCTGATTTTGTTATTTAAAAAAAATCTCAAATGAAGATGTCTGACCTTTGCTATTACATCCAGATTGAGGAAAACAACAACATAGAGTGCAAAAAATAGGAATTTATACAGGAACGAAATATCTATGAAAATTGAATAAAGTATATCTCTTTCGCTTTATTTCTGCACAGTGTGCCTATTTACTAGGTGACATTTTTATTTTTACTGTTTTTAAGTGCTAAACGTTGAATTTGAAGTCTGATATTTTCACGACTTAGTTTATGTAAACCATCAACAGTTTTGTTAGCATTAGTATCTGGCAGTTGAGAATTATTTTAAACGAAAGCAATGTTACACGCTGTCTTTAAGGTTTGTACCTTGGATATGGTTAATCCAGAGTCTTCAGGTTCCCGCTTTTTCAGTCGATAGGTCTACTTAAAAGGCTATGGGAGCGTGTAGAAATGCACACCTCCATGCGTTCAGGCAAACCCCAATTATGGAAACGTTCCACAGTGCCTGGACAGTGAATGCTATCCACTTTTTGATTGAATATGGGCGTTGTCTAAAAAGAATGTGAAAAGCAGACGCCTTTTTATTTCTTAAAGGGTGTTACCTATTCTTTTCTTCACCATAATCATGATGCTGGAGGTAAATTGTCTCTTGATAGATGATATAAAAATACCGTACTACTAATCAGCACCTTATCTAAAGCTGAATAAGAATATTGATTGTTTTATAAAATCACAAGACTTCAAATGAAACATAATAGAATAAAGATTTGTAGTGCGGATTAGGTTGAAAAAAAGGGTGCGGCCGATTAGTGCGATGCATAAATCGGAATACTATCCACAACATGCAGCGCGAATGAATTAACGGAAAAAGGGTGATGTAAATTTTCAAAATGTGATGGATTCATTGTTTTACAAGTACACAGTGTTTGTTTACTTAAATCTCTTGGACGTTTTTGTAATTCCACACTCTTGAAAGTTCAATCGTTCAATGGTCAATACTTTGGTTTGATTGTAAACGTTGAGTGTAAATTGGACATAAACAAATATTGGCTAAAGACATTATGCGCTACTTTTGGTAAAAATGCAAAATTTAACCATGTTAACCATGGGTTGGACACATTTTAACCAAAAGTTGTGTGGATATTAATTGCTTAGGGTTGGACAAAGATTTACTTAACGTTTAAAATTGCATGTTTCAAGCATTCGCACATGATGGCATAGTCACGATAAATAATTTCAAGCAAAATAATCTTAAGTCGGTATTTTGGAGAAAATATCTGGCAACTCCGCTCCCATAAGATTAACTGTAATTTACAAAACATGAAAAGAGAAAAGAAATAACAGTGTGCAGGTGGCCATTTTAATGGCGTCTCGACACTAAGAACTTTGATATGAATCAAATAAAAAAATGATCGATATGATTGGTTGCAAAACAGGAAAACATCTGTTTCGCTATTGACCGTATCTTGTGTCAAGGGCGTCTGGACAAATATTATATTTCCATTAAATAGTCTAATTTTGTTTAAATGAAGATAGTCCCATTGATATTATTCTTGTAAAAGGACAACGACGCCAAAATACAATTTATAGCGGAATATACATGCTTTATATCTCGAGGATTTAGAGGGCAAGGTTTTCATGCTATTCGGGGAATCTTCAGTAATTCAATCTCGACAAACACTTTAACAGGATAGATCATTGTATAGATTACATAGGCATATTGTAATTCTAGATTAGATTCATTTGTCGGCATTTTTCCTGCTGACCCGATAGGCTTAACTAATTAAACTATATTTTAGCGTGTCTGTGTGTCTATCGTTGGGATCAAACAAAAATGTATATTTATTAAATCTCATGTATCCAATTATATTATTCTCGCACTTTAAAAAGATTTGCCTGTTGAAATAATTTCACTGTTTCAAAAATATATAAAGGCTACAAGCTGATTTTTTTTTTAAATAAGAAATAATATTGCCAAGATTATTCTGATATGACGTCAGTTGTTTACAATTAACTGACACTGACCTGCAATGAATAAAATCCACATATTCGGATTATTAAGCAATTAAAGCCAATCCTGTTTACGTGTCTGAAATTGCTTGTTAAGATTTATTATCTATGTTTATGTCGATCTACGGGAGAACTTCTTTCACTCTCTATATATCAAGAGTCCAATATTAAAATGACCATTTGAATACAATAGTGTCCGACAAAACAATTAACAAATACTCCAGGATTGGATTTCACTATCACTTATATGAACAAAAATGAAAATAGAATGAAATTTATTATCTGAGAACCTTTGCTAGGATTAGCCATCTGAATATTATGATTGATTGTTCCAAAAATATGTAATTTACAAACTTTGGTTATGCAAAATATTAATTATTTGTGAATTTGATTTCATATTCCCCTGACCCATAAGGATAAGGCCAAGAGGCGCATTTTTAACATTTTAAATTGAATTAAAATAGTAGACTGGTCAAAGTAATCCCAGAAGGGAATTTCACTTAACCACTAAATCACTTAGCTGGCAGAGTATAGTCAATTTGAACAATTCTTCAACGTTATTTGATTTCGTCCTATTGTCGATGAGTGGAAAGTTCCTAGAAAGAATTCCAAAATTCTCTCCACCTCCGTCTCTCTGTCACTTATTCGTCTGTTTCCTTCTGGTATTGAGCGTAGAAGCATTTGATACAGGATTATTTGTTATTGCTGATTTAATTGCATATTTCAATGCTCCATATGGTGTTGAATGCTACTGGAATCGGAGCTTGTTACGTAATAATTCGTTGACTTAGTTGATTCTAAAATAATTATTTTGTATTTATCGGATTTCGTATTATTGGATACTTACACCAGATAGTTTAGTGCGAAATGTTATGGATGTATCGTAAGTGAGTATGATTACACATGATAAATACAAATATGGTAATAAGAACACATGATAAATAATGACGGTTCGATGCAAAGGTTTAAACCTCACTTTAGCATATACACTCTTGATTGAACCAAAGAACCAAAGAATCGTCAATGTTCATCAATAATTCAAGCTTCTCCGATTTAATTGCAAATCTACAAGTGTTTTTGATACACCGTGTATCTCATTTTCCAAAGTGCTCGATGGCTTATAGGTATAGCTTACAGCTAATAGGTTGTCAACGTACAAAAAAGGTACACTGATGGGCTGGATGAGTAAAACACTTTTAAATGCACTGAATTCATCAAATTTGCAGAGAAGAGAAAATGGGAAAATCATCCGCCGACTCCCATGAACGAAGGTGTGAGAGAGACAGGAAGATGAGAAGAGCCAATAGCACATAGAGATAACATATAGGTCAGATGACGAATGGTATTGAATAAGAAATAGGACAGAGTTCTCCGAAATTGTATTTCTTTTGTTGAGAATGTCAGGAAAGTCTCATCTTTCGATCATTTTCGGAGAAAATTACTATTCAGCCACTGGCTAAATTGTACGTTTTTCGATGAATCATTTCGGAACAAGGTATCAAACATGATTCAAAGAAAGATAATTAATCTCATTTTTCAAGTACGATTTCTTGATTGCATAGCTCCTCGACTTTAATGGACTCTTAATTGTTATCAAAAGTAAGACGAGTAGTAACAAAAAGGATCGTATGTCATCAGCATAACAAAGGGATAAAGCAATTCATCATGACTGAAAACCGGAAGGATAATTTCCCCTTTGAAAACTACAATACAATGCAATACAATATAGATTCTTTTATAGCGCTTAATAAACAAATACATGGTTCCAGAGCGCTTTACAGTGTATACATCAAAAGGAGGATACAGAAATGAAAGAAACTTATTGGTCAAACAGAAGAGTTTTTCAATAGGGACCTTTAGCATGTACAAGACGGTATGGCTGATCACAACGTTAGCTCTAAGGTCCGTTCCAGAAGGGTGCACCAACACAACACTACTTCTTGAATGGACCTTAGAGCGAACGTTGTGATCGGCACTACCGTCTTGTACATGCTAAAGGTCCCTAATGACGTCAGAAGGCGGACAGATTGAGGGATCTCATTCCAAAGAGAAGGTGTAAATGATTTAAATGGATTATCCCCAGCTTTGTTGTGAGTTTTGGGGATGTGGAGCAAAGTACGACCATTGTTTCACATCTTGTGTATTTTGTGGAGGCGTTCAAATTAATTTCAATCGCCAAATGATATATTTTTCTTTTAGAATTTCCTTCTGCAAAGGAAAACAAGGCGTCAAAAACTTATCTTTCCAATGACAATTTACAAAGATGCAAAGATGTAAACAATACTCAAAAGCTACCATTGTGTAAGGAGCCTGGTAGGGATATATCAAATTTCTTTTCACGCTCTCCTTTCTCCGGAAGTATTGCCTCTTTGTGAATCATTTATTCATATGCCTTGTTGATGTTATCCCTCGCAAAATTGTTAATAATGCGCTTTTAGGTCGATTAATGGTTGCTTAAGAATCTTAGTCTAGAAATGAAAAAAACAAAAACAATTGCGATCGGTTGGTCAATAGAAGACTAAAGTTATTGGGCGAAATTCAATTCCTTCATCTAAAATAGCTGGGAAAATAAATATATCAGACGGGATACAGAAGAATGGTTTACTTCAGACGAAAAAAAAAACCATTTTATAAATACGCTCAAAATTGGGGTGATTGAAAATCCAAGTCTTAACGATGAAAAAAAAATCCGTTAGTGACAAAACAGAGTGATCAATACATTGCGTTGTAAACTTCATACATGAATGGGCTGCAATTAGTATTTTGAAGCTGAATCACACTTTTGCATTCAACGCCTGCCCAGTATTCATGACGCCCTTTGAATGCAGAAACACGGAAGAACGACGCCAACGTAAACGTACGTCGAGCGCTAGACAAACGCTATCAATGCCGGTCAAGCGTTTTCTGCATACTTCTGCGTTCGGGGATAATTATGAACCAAGTTAAGACATCGATTATAACGCAAAGGTGTAAATCAGCTTTTACAAAGCTCAAATTACACTAACCAGTGAAGAAGGCCATCATTGTTGCATGAGGTATTCAAGATTTAAAACTAATTTAATAGTAATAATAATGAAACATTTTTGTATAACACAATCATGCAAAAGCCCCTAAGCGCTTAAAGAAAAAAAAAACAAACAAAAACAAACATAGAAAAGGAGAAAGAAGTCAGAGGAACTGGGATTATCAGTAGATTAGTTTGTTGGATCTTGCTCGATATCAGGGGGTCATCTTCATCAATATGCAGTCACTGCTGATTTGCTTAAAGTTTCAACATACTTATAATGTTAAATTAGTTGATTTGACGGTGCCTATACGCAGGGGGAACATTCGACTAGCCCTAGTATGTTGCGCAAAGGGGGAGTCAATTAACGATGCCGATAGTTCGTAATTGCATGGATACTCCTATGGGCTCGGTCTGCCTCATTATTATCCTATTTAGTTGACAACCAATCTGATGGCCTGCAAGATAGCTGACACATTCTACGGTATAGGGATGTAATGTTTATCATCCTAATATTGAGTGCATTTGATATGCATTATTGCTCCTAAAGCTTGTAAATTTCCCTCTTTAAAGCATTTAAAAGGTTTCAAAAAGGTCTCTAATTAGGCCAATTTTCATTAAAAAGCATTACTTTATATGCCCAAAATGATAACAATACTTCATCTTAGCAAAATATATTAGGAAGGAGTTCTGAGTGCAACGTTAGACAACCAATGCCATTAAATCCAAGCAAATCCATAGGTATATCAGATCCCTGGTTCTGTGCAATTGCAAAAAAAGAAAGAGATTCTTTTAGTGATACCTCGGGAAAACAAACATTGATCGTGAAAGAGAAGGAAACCGGAAATTAGCTTAGAATGAATGTCCGTTCTGCTTTGTGTACTGGTCGTGTGCTTGAGGGTAATATAGAAGATGAGTAGAGACAGAGACAGAATTAAGCAAAAATTGTAGCAAGCAAGATTTTCCCTTCTCTATCTTTTTCGGGAGGGGGGGGGGGGCATCCAAAAATCTTCCTAAACCTTTCAAAGCATCCCAAATCAATACCACATATTGGTAAAAATAGACTAATCCTTTCATGAGGATAAAGACGTTCATTTATAGCACACTTAGACGGAAGTTACCCTTGGAAGCAGCAAACAACAGGATACGTTACGGTAATACTAAGAGTATTGCATTACTGCAGGATAGTTTTGTCTTCAGTATTCGGTTTCAAAATACTTCTCCGTCAGTTGTTCCTAGCTTACATTTAGCTTTCAACGGGTCTATACGGAACCGCTTAACAGTTCACTGCCCGATATAGCACCGCATCTTTCCACCTTCTGTGATCTTGAGGATTCTCTGCGCCCTCTATGATGATTTGTCTTTTATAGCAACTTGACATATTTTTTTGTTAAATCACACCTCTGCGTTCGATTTCCCTGAGTCGGCATCGTGTATTTCAGAACCCCTGGACGCACAAAATATGTGGATCAGACGGCGGACTGACGTTCAGTTTTCTTTCCGATAAAATCCGCAAAATCCCTCAAACAGCACAACTTGCACGGTCATTGCACGAAATCATTGCGGGCTCCGTACGACTCCGTCCGTCGTGACTTTGTGCATGAAGATTGCCGAGACTGCAAATATTGTACATTGTTTTCAAAGAATTACTTACGTCCGGAAAATTGTTAACAATTTCATCGTACGACGTCCACTGCAAATGTAAACTGGTCTTTAGGAAAATAAATCCCTCCAATGCTATGATCAGTATGACCCCTTGACATTCAATGGAATCGTCTGGAGTTCATTGCTTAAATAATGGTCATGTGCGTCTTGAGAGGTGATGGTATAGGTTGGGAATCATCTTCCTTAGGCCTATTTACACCACCACCACCACCACCACCACCACCACCACCATCCCCCTCATCATCACCACCATCATCATTATCACCATCATAATCATCATCATCACCATCAACAACATCATTATCATAATCATCATCATTATCATCATCATCATTATTAACATCATCATCAACAACAACATCATTATCATACTCATCCTCATCATAATTATCATCACCATCATCATCATCATCATCATCATCATTACCATCATCATCATCATCGTCATCATCATCATCAACATCATCATCATCATCATCGTCATCATCATCAACAACAACCTCATCATCATGATATTGAAATGGAAATAAAATAAATCAAATCAAATCAATCATCATCATCATCATCATCATCATCATCATCATCATCATCATCATCATCATCATCATCATCACTATCATAACCATCAGCATCATCACCATCATTATCACCACCAACACCACCATCATATACGATATTGTTTCCATCCCGCTCCAACAATGGGTGACTTCAAGTACGGTGTTGAACGCTGGTGTTGGTGTTGCAGCAAAACCTACACCAGCCACCAAACTTGAAGTCTGTCGGTGTTTGGGGGTAGATCTCGCAAGATTCTGACGAATTTCCGGTCGTTTCTGTATCACTTCTGTAAACTGACCAACGGTGTTTGAGCTCGGTTTACGGACCGTTTTGCTCTCTCAACACCAACACCAACACCGAACACTGTACTTGAAGTCACCCAATACATCATACATAAATGCTTAAAATGCCAAGTTCAGTTTTTAGAATTCTCGTATGAAACCATTTAATCCTCTTATCATACATTTGTACAATTTTTCGACACTTTCTCATTTTCAAATCCCTCTGCATAATCGCCCACAATCAACCTTTGTCGACGCATATAAAATATTAACAGAATCGAAGTACACAAAATATATATCTTCCAATACATAAATAGAAACGAATGAAGAATATTTGTATGAAAGTGAAGACTTAATCTGATTGGTGAAGATACAGAGGTGACATATATAGATGATAAACATATCAACATGGCAAGTATTACTTCATAATTGTGTTGTACATATATTATGTTTGACTAATACACTGAATACGTTTGATCTTTCGTGGCTAATTTACGCTTGATCTGCCAAAGAGGTAAATCATGACGAGGTGATACGTCGCTATTAAAAAATGCGTTAGCTGCATCTAAATGTAACAAACATACAAGGTAATATGCCTTTTAACAATAAAAGTACCATGTTGTGTGGGACGTTTTGGTTTAATTTTTGCATTTTCTTTCAAAAGTGGTTTACAGCAATTTCGACTTTGCATTACTGTTCTTACATTGATGCGTTTGAAATATCGAAATTCAGCTTAGCCCACAGGAGCGATGTCGTTAAGAAAAACAAACTTTGTGGTGACAAGCTATTTTCCCTGAGAAATATCTTGCCACTTCCAAAAGCATTGTTCTACCAAATTTATCAGCCTTATGAATTGATATAGAGCATGAATTGCCCAACGATTAGTAGCGGAAGAATAAATAACAAAACAACTTTGAAAGTCGAACAGAGTTATTATAAAACAAAATACAATATTTTACATACGCCACATTCAAAGAAACTTTAAATAGATAGGATTGATCAAATTTGTGCAATCCTCCTAGGTTGAATTAACTGGAATTAAACATTTAAACATAATGAGTAAGCAAATTGTACATAAACGAATGGAAAAACTCAAACCAAAATAATATATTCTGGAATATGTGTATCAAAATTAGCACAAAACAAAAGCATCGGAGCTTACAAAGCTTAATAATCCCTTTGACATAAAGGGGAAGAGGATAGTACAGAAAGCAATAATGAACTATTCATTTTATATACTTTCTAGTTGATACTATAAAGGTATGCATATTCCTCCATTGAACATACGACTTTCTTCTTTTCTGAAACATATTCCTTTAACCTATAACGGGCTGATTTCATTTTCAATAAGTATTTATCACGATCGTTATCTTATTTATTCCAATAAATTCTAAAGTTCTCAATTCCCTTGTTTAACATTTAAAATTTGAATTATACTTTGGATTTTTAATTATTCCTTAAATTGAATGCGTACTTAAGCTTCAATAGTAAGTAAGTAATATGATAAAAGTAAACTAATCATTACATTTGATACATGTAATTGTACGAATTTGCAAAATAGACCTATCGTCTCTCAAAGGGTCGAGAATAAAACCAAACGATGTGGTAAAAAAAAACATGATAGTGCGTTTAAACTATGCAATGACATCCATCCGAAATTGATACAGAATTTAATACTGAAGTTGTAATCACAGCTATAAGCAATAGAGTGTGAACGCAACCGTTATATCGATTGACATAGAAACTAGGGCTTGTTCAGAAAGTGAGATTTGTTCAAATAAAGTATTTTAAAGGGAGAGAAGGGGAAAAAGGAAGGAACAATTGCCGGTTGCAAATTACTTTATTGAGCATATACGGGTCAGATTGGAATGGTGTTTCATATGGTAATTGTAATATTGATTCAGTCGTACCGATTACAAACTGGTTCTGTTTTAAGCGAGTGAAAATCTAAGTAATGGGGTAAGTATATCGATTAATATTGAAGTAGAATGGTTAACAACCCTTCCCACGTGATAAGCACTGACCCCTTATTCATTAAGAAATATTTTAGGTGTGTTTGGAAATGTTTGCTGCATTGTAATTTTTGTATAAATCATGGACATGGATTGTTTCAATACTCGTTCGTATATGATGTGAACCAATTAAAAGGCAATTCTGATGATCTTACATGTTTAAGTTCTATTCACTGATATTACTCATTATCTTCGAAATTATTTTTTACTTCACGGAAGTAGGATTGTCTATTTCCACGTTTCTGAGAGACATGAATGTGATTTGTAAATATTACAAGGCATATTTGGAATGATTATGAATGGTTTAAATTGATCAATCAACAAATCTGCTTAATTCATTAATAATTTGCTTTAGAACACCACGATATTACTACCAAAACACCGTTATCATTATTATTTGATGTACATTTTTGCACTCTTGGTTATGATGAGCTTAAAATCCGTGATATATAACGACAAAACTTTCTCTGTCCACACGATAATCTCTTTGGTTACCACAAATCATCCAAATGAACCGTCACCATGAATTCCCCTTCAGCAGTTCAGTGCATGGAAAAGATATTCATAGCTAGATCGTCCAGGCTCGTTCATCAGCATACCATAGCGGTTTATATAAACGTAGAAAAAGAAACATGTGCGTGTGTGCGTGCGTGCGTTTGTTCATGAAAGTCTTCACAACACAATCACATCAGAAGTTCATTTTCACGAGTCCAACGTGCAAGGCGCCCTTCAAAGCACCTCCATGACATGACAAGACTTGGACCTAGCGCGATACCCAGGGGTCGGCTCATCACCGCTCTTCCGCCGCAGCAGTCTACCGATGGCGCCCCTTGCCCTCTTCAGCATCGACTGCCTTCGACCTTTCTTGGACGGTGATCGTTGCCGTGTTGGTGATCCCTTGATCGAGTCGACGCTGCCACCGCTACCTGTCTCCATCTCCTCTTCGGACTGCCGACGATCACGGCGGAGACGGATCTGCTGTACGACGCCGTTGAAGAGCTTCTCGACGTTGTGGGAAAGTGACGCCGACGTCTCGATTAGCTTGCAGTCGAAAAGAGCAGCGAAGTGCTTTCCTTCTAGAGATGAGAAGAAAGATAAAAACGAATTGATAGGTTTCTTTTCAATATATACTTTTCCAACAAAACTGTGTTTGTTTGAAAATCATAAATAATTTTTAAAAAAAGACATTTTTTTCCATATTTTGTTAAAAACTCTTTGCAGCCAAGGCAATTCCAATTTGGACATTCTGTTCCACTTGATGTTCAATAAGTTTCTGGTATCTCTGAAATTTCCCACTTAAAGGATCTATTCATGTTTTCCCGTGGAATAAGATTGAACACAAAACATAAAGCATCGTACAAAAATGGTGATATGCTATGTTAATCCAAGGACTCTTAACTATTTCTTTTAAATCACTATCTTAATTATCTGTAAGTAAACTACTTCTCACCTTCGAAAGGCACCTCCCTCGATCTCTCCAGGTCTGTCTTGTTCCCGACTAGAATGATGGGTACCATCTCGGTCTCTTGTGTCCTCTGGAGTTTGAATCTGAGTTCGTTAGCTTTCTTGAAGCTCCGTCTGCTGGTGATGGAATACACCAAGATGTAAGCTTCGCCTCCTTTAAGAAGATCATCTTCCTGCTCATCAAAGTCAGTCTGGGGAGATAGAAAAAAGAGAGGATTTTGTTTAAAACTTTGTTATAATGAAAAGAATTACATTGGGATGATTTTAGAGAGTTTCGATCAATTGCAAATCAACTGCAGCTCTGTTACATATTAAAAAACACACTTCCATTCGCTCATGGCCTTTGAACATTGATATTATCAACTGAAGAATGATTTTGATTGGCGCTCGGGTCCTTACCAACTGAAACTTGTAATTGATCGTTACTTTCTAACATCACCCCCTTAATCTGCAAGTAATGATTATATAACATATTGTTTCTATTTGTAAAGATATTATCTACTTTTGGGCTTTAGTTTTTACGGATTCATTTTAACACCGTTGATATTGAAGGTGATGGTAAAGTTAAAGCTGCAATAAACTTGTGCGGTACGATACAGCATTTAACATTTTCTCTGAAGATAACTATATATATAGTTCGGTGATATGACTGGAGTTGCATTTGTTCCCTGAGACTATTCTTTATCAAATATTTAATCTTCGTACATTATTTGCATCACATAATGAAAGTTTAGGATGGTAGGTGGTTAGATAAGACGTTGTGTGTCATATGCATTGTATGTGATGAGATAGACCGCACAGAGCGAGGGGGTGAACTTTGTGATTATGTAGAAAGTAATGAGAAGGTCAGGATACTTCGAGACAACTCTTCAAGAATTTCATCTCCCAGTTCAAGTTGGGGGAGGGGTGGCAGATAGTCTGCGCTCAGCACGCTGCGCAGTGGACTCCGTCATATTAGTGTTTGTTGCAGACGTATATCCAACTAGTATGAAGTGTACAATTTGTTCTGACGCTCATACAAGTATATGTGCTTATGTCTAGTTAAACGAATTAAGCGTCTACCAAACGTCTTCCTCGTTTACTTCTGCATCATTATCGTATTTTTAGTTCTATATTCGCAGGGCAAACATTGGCAATAAATTCAAATGTGACCGAGCCATTGGTACAAATGTGAGACCACTTGGAAGACTATCGACTTCACATCTGGTAGACAAATCTATCTACCCTATAGTTCCACATATCTAAATTCGATGCTGCTGAGCAAGAGAGTCTCACAACCTGTACAAAATGAATCACGTGTCTGTCATACCAAAGGGACCAGCGAAATCATTCGATGAAGAACAATGGATATGGCGTATTAAACACTTTGTTATGATTAAATAGTCCCTGATCAAGTCTTTCAAGTGAAGAATTATTTTAACTTATATACCATTTTACTGTTACATTTTTGTCATTTTTTTAAAATGATTGTTACGTAGACAGCGCAAGACTTTAGTCACTATTGTATCATATCATGTGATCTACACTGATAACAAAGATGATGCGAGTGGTTGCATTACGATTTATTACGTCATCACAGTCTTATGGAGACATACCACCAAGACTCATATACCAACTGCGTAATACACAAGAATGACGTCACTTCATGTCATATGAGTTCTTTAGATGTGTGAAAATTCAGTCCTAATCTCAGAACGATCTTCCAAATTAACAAATTATGAATAAGATTCAAATCAAGAACACTAAAGAACATATATTTTTAGCTCATGCAGCGAGACATTTGCACATGAGTCTACTCTGGTCCATATATTTTTAGATTCGGTTGAAACAAGTGAAAGGAATCTATTCTAATTTTGAGTTCGAAATTGAAGTCAATTATAGCTTTCGGTGACAGGAGGTATCGTATATTTGTTACAGCCCTAAAAAAGTTTCTATATTTACTAACTGTCGACGTTTAGTTATTTTGATCGCCTTCGCTACATCTCTCTGTCGATGGTTTGATGAAGTTCTCACCCCTGATTCTGATTGGGGGCCCAACGCGGCGGAATGCGGGTAACGAATAGCCGAATGCCAGCACGCCGAGGAGTGCCGATGGCATTAAAGGGGAAATGGCTTCTCCAACATTCCAATACGGGGGGAAATCTAAGGTAGATATCGATAGAGTTTCGACAGGTGTTTGTCATTTCTAATCGATAAGGAAAGCGGAGGTGTTTTATCAACACGGAGGACATCATAGTGATAGTGGACTATATAATCATTGTATCATTATACTAGCTGCTTCCTTTGATGACATATTTCTCTGCAAAAAGATAGTAACTGTACTATCAATATCTAATATGTTGTCATGTATGTATTTAGCTCTTTGTTTAAAATGGCTGCGTTTTCAATGTGGGATTTGTGACTACCACGTTGTTTCCTCATGAGTTCTGTATGAACATGAATATGACATTTTAGCAAAGGTAAATGGGTTTAGTGTTCTATATTGTAATACATATCTTCGTCAGACAAGTGTTTACTCCCTTTTCGCGATCAAGATTCGATCTCAAGGCTAAATGTCTGGAGTATAGCCTACAATAACTTTGCTGATGTTATCAATGAACGTCCGATACCCCGCGTTTAATACTCATTGATTTTAAGTATTTATCTCTATTGTAAGGGTAGCGATTCTCCCATGATTCTACCACTAAAATACTTGCAGATTGTAATATATCCTTGCAATCATTCTTGTCGCCCATGAGCTCCGATAATTGCATTTGGAGACGAGCAACTGTCAGCATCATTAGTTCCAAACCGACGGAGCTTGACGACCGATGTAACAGATTGTTCAGTCCAGTTTGGTATTTCATTTTAAATCAAGCTGCCCTTTTCGCAAATATTCCTATTTTTCTAGAGCAAGATGTAATTATCTTTTTCATTGATTTGTGGAAGCCTTTAAACCCTAAAATGTCAATGAGGTCTGTTTTAGTTACTTTACTATGCCTAAATCTCTTGACGTTATGACCATTGAAAAGATTAATTGCGAACAAAATTCACATTTCTCTCATATTCTACCATTGATAAATGACTCAAGCTCGATGGGATTGAGAAAAAAATATTCCTTGATATTCCTGGAAAGTCTTGTTAAATTTGCACATTCTAACATGCTATGGGGTCTATTGTTTTGTTTAATGACATAAGAATAATTGCAAATATTTACCTGGCCGTAGGCTGGTGTGTCGACTATTTGTACCGTCATTTCTTGGCCATCAATTTGCATCGTTTTCTCGTACACTTCATCTGGATTTTCTGCGAACAGTTAAGAAAGTGGAAGAAGGAAAGAAAAAAAAAAAGGACTCGTTACAAAAATCCGACTCATCAAAATGCAATTCAGAGTTTTAACAAAGCTCATTACAGATACAAGAGATGAAAAAAATCCCGGGAGACGGGACATAATGGCTGGGGATGACGTAGATACTCATCTCCATGACAGCATCACGGATCACCATGGAAACGGATGGGTTGATGATCTCTGTGGTAGCTTGAGGCTAACGACCATTTCCACGTGATGCACCATAGCAACTTGACTCCACACTGTGTACATTATACAGCGTGGGTGTTAGTTTCATAGGACTTTTAAACCTTAAAATCCCACAGGCAAATTCAATTCATGAATGTGGTAGTCCTCAATGTCTCTTGTGAAATGGACGAGGCGAGAAAAGAACATTAAATAGAAATGAAAAGAAAACAAAACCCAAAACAAAACAAATGAAAGTTGACATCGTTTTGATAGCTCTTTAAATGCCAATGTGTAAAAGAGAATAATAATTTCAGAAAAGTCATTCCGGAGATTCAATATTTAGCAAATGTGGTTTTAGGCTGATACAAGCCATTTATAGAGAAGGGAAACCCCAGTGAAAAAATAAAGAATTCATTAATTGAAATAAATTTTTTCTCATTTGGACTAGTTTCAATCTAAGAAAAGTTGGGCAAAAGTTTTCCAAATGTGTGCAACATAATCTCCACACAACTATAATGTTAATTATGTCCAACTTAGGACGCGATTGTAAAATATCTGACCATAAGTTGGACATAATCTACCCAAATTTTGGTTAGGGATACTTTAGCCAAAATTGTGTGAACAATAAAAAAATAATTTGTTGCTCAGTAACTGGTAAATTCTTACCCAGTTTGTTTAAGAGTACACGATAAATCTATTAAACTGTTTATCTGATACAGGTTGTTCCTGTTTCCTTTTTCTTTCGCATAATTGTCCTTCTTAATATAGCCAAAGTCTTCGATGCAAAATCCTATAACCTTTACATCATAATAGCCTGTCAAGAGTACTGGTCATTTTAGCTGTGGTTTCCTCTTAGAGTCTCTAACATGCCTCATTGTTAACTTCAGCAAGAAAGGCAAACTTCCTAATGATGCCTGTGGCTTTTATGTCACTTAGGCTATCTGGATGACCCTTAGCACAAACCCTTAAGAACATCGAATGCAACGCGACTGAGCAGGCACGTGGCTCGCGATACATGCTAACACCAAGGACAAACAAGTATGATTTAAGAAGATGGATTTGTTTTAAACGAATATACATATTTAGATGGAATCTGACGTAAATTGTTTTAAATCTGCGGGTGGTTCATTTCTCAAAGGGAATATGAAGTCGGAATCGCGGTAATTGGCAATTCATAAAAATTATTTTATAATGTGACTTGAAAAACGAATGTCATTGAAACGATTGATTATTCTGTTTTCAGTAAACAACCGATTTAATAATTCATATGAATACACATTAGAGTTGTCAATTCCAATATAAATATATTAAATGCCATGTGGTTACGGATAGACAGCTTGTAATAGAGTGAAAAGGGGAATGCCATTACCCCCTCCATACTCTTCACATGCTCAACCAAAGTGTCTGATATCACATAATACATGTATATGAAAGTGTCATTCGAAATTATTAACAAAACCTTTTTTCGCAGAATTGAAAATTGGAATCGGATTAAAAAATACATGGTTTCTTTACTAAAAATAGTTTCTTTGATTACAAAATGACGAATATCGTAGTGAATCCCTATTCACATCTCTAAAGGGCTAATGTTTAGCAGAGGTTCATGATTCCTCGCCATCTCCTCACAGCTAACTCATCGAATGTATTTCAGACCTGAATCTGACTGTTACCCGCATTAATGTCGTGTTTCTTCTTTACCAAAACCATCTCTCTCTTTATTACTATCCTCAGCACGATTACATTTTCTAATCTTAATCGCGTATAATGAGTGAAGCGATACCACCGGACGATAACACCTCCGATAAGTTGCTTTGCCAAAACGAAAATGAGGTATTCAAACGAAATACGATCTATTTTTTCCATATTTGATATTTTTGGATGCAATTTGAATCAAATTTAGAACTTTTTACCACACCGTGGTTTTTAAACATTAAGTATTATCATCGCTCAATTAGAATTGGTAACAAATAGCAATTGCTCTCACTTTTTTATTTTTATTTTGCCTTCATTTATAATGAAAGATGAATGATTTAATTTCATGGTAATAAAGGCAAATCAACATTAGCTTGTTTGTCAGGTTTGTTTGAAGATTTGCCCCAGCTCTAGATCCGAGAACCGCTCTGCTAAAATCGAGACTGCGTTTCCACAACTTTCCATTTCCGTAAACATGACAAAAACGTTCTGTTAATTTTCTTGTGATTGATACTTCGGATTTCTGATGACTGATACTCCGGATTTCCCTCATGACAGCATGCTTTAGAAATTAAATTAAATTAAATTTTCTCTCGATGATAAATGATTGCTTATTCTCAAAGTTGCCTCGGATCTTAATTTCCTTAATAAACATACTTTTCATGTCAGATCATCGCATTTATTAAAACCTGCATAAACTCGTAAAAAGTTAGGATGCGTGCAAAACGATGGAATTGTCCCTTTGAATACTTTCTTTCAGTCCAATATTATACAAATCGTATATAGTCTCCAAAGATATAGGCAAACTGGGATACACGCACAATTGTAAAGGCACAGTGTAATTCTATTGACCAAATAAAATTGATTGAATGGTCAATAACAACTGCTTCTCTTTTGCTCTATCTGTGATGCTATAAATTCTTATTAAATTACATCAGGCTCCCTCGACAATCTAAAAAACTACAATATTCGATGACTGATATATTTTGAGGACAAGCATTATCACAACACATAGTTAGCTGCATTATTGCATCATATCTTGATTATATACTACTGTCAGAGTATTATAGGTGCTTGAGAAGACGGATAATTATCATCTTGTAAGTTTTATCCATGCAGGTGGTAAACTTTTTAATCTTAAAGTGATAATTGTGTGGACAGCATCTTAAACCGAACATTTAAGAGTTTGTGTCTTATCATATTTAACCTTCAGTAATAATTCCATATGACGCAAGCGTGGATTATAAAGCCTGGGTGATATTACACTTATACGTCAATACTTGGCGTCTTAAGTAATTAAAAAGGGCTTAAAATTAGTGTTAATACCGCAAACACTTGATTCAGATAACATAAACATACGCCTACTCGGTCATGTATTGGTATACACATCAAATTGATGAAAGTGTTTTTGTTGAAAAGTAATATTTGCCATGAAGGTTATTGAGTAAAAGCATTTCAATAATTCACGGGTGAATCGAACGATGGACGCTCTTCCACAATCAACAAATTCAAACTTATGACGTCAATTTCCTTGCAAATGCTTAACGGTTACCACGACAATGGGTCAAAGCTAGTTTCGTATGCTTTTGGTTGCCATGGGAATCCATCATCACTAGGTAAAGGTTTATACCTATTGACCAGAGTGGTGGTTTGGTGAACCTGTTAGGAGTTCGGGTGTGCCAAAACTTGTTTACTACCATACCATAATGCATCATCAAACGCGGGCCTGGGGATGCTTTTTTAATACCACTAAAAAAAGATTATTTTTTTCAAACATCACTTTCTTTCTTTCCCTTTTTTCTACGATATGTAATTTTCATTATGTTTGGTTCATTCAATACATAATACCTAATCACAATATATAAACTATATATTGCCATAACAATCTCTCTTCCCTCGTTCTCCTAGTTTCGTTCTAGAGTACCACTAATTATGAAGTCAAATAGTCTGAAAAACCCGTTTTTGCGTCTGCATTAGGAGTACAGAATAAAGCAAATTAATAATTTCTTTGCAAATATTTTGATAAGGTATACGCAATGTGATTATTGAAGTCACCTACAAAAGCTACCATCCCGCTAAAGAATAGACACATCATTAGTAGCTAGCAAAAACTATCATATTTCATTAATCCTGCTCGAGAAAAAGGAGAAATTGGCTATTTCAATCATACGATTATCTTTCTGGATTCAAAGAAAATGATTGCAAAATGTGACTTAGTTTGATAAGACTTCATAGATATGCTATGAAGTAGGTTAAGAAGAAACATTCATTATTATATTTTAACACTGCAGGCATGTATACCCGGATATTGCAATAATCGGAAGATAGCCTGGACCTTTGTTTCATTTTCATAATGAAGCTCTATTTCCACAATGGATAAAAGATATCCAAAGGCTATTTCAATATCAAGTCTCTATCCATCTGATTTCCCTTGTCATGTAACACATACAACAACCATCCAGGGATAGCTTATATTTAGATGCGATGTCTAAGTTTAGATCGGAAAGGAGGAGCTCGCTTTCTAAAAGTAGAACGAATCGGCGAGAATTCCACGACCGATCTGATAAACAAAACCTCGACGACGCCGAGATTTCATGTACACATTAGCTTTGTTTTCACTTGGCAGCCAGCCAAAGCGATATGTCAACTCGAGTATATCGATTGCCATCCATTTTTGTCACGTGATGTGGAAATAGCATTTACCCAATTGCCTTTTACAACATTGTCGCAGACGAAAACAAATAACGATCCTTCCCCACCCCACTTTGTACATCTAACATGATCCTGTGTATTTTTATCGAGGCAAAACATAATTTGCATCGCCTACAGATATTGTTCTCTTTTTTTTTTAAATTAGGGTTTCGTATTTCCTGATTTCTGTCCGATAGCTCGGAGAGATAAATGATATATCGAGCCCCAGTAGACATTCGTCCCAGGTCCTCCTAGATTGAGGAGATAGGCACCCTTGGTTATATCCGGGAGTATTTGGTGATACCAATGACAAATGGGTGCCAATGTGGAGGTTCGATGAACAGCTGTGATCAAAACAAACGTATTGACAGAGTCCTATATCTATTTACACATTTAAACAAATTAGTAATATGCCCACTGTTTGCTAATTTCCATCACTATTGCATTAAATATGAATGACCAATTTTTTGCATCGATAGGTGACAATATTTGCCGGGCATTCTAGAATGTGATCGATAGTCAAAGTAGGAAGACCCGTAGGCCTATATATTGCATTTTAGGCGACAGAAATATCGTAATTACTTTGTGATATTTAACTTCACCGACATGTATTATCATTACTTTAGCTTGGTCTATTTTACTGCGGATTTAATAGATTTATCATTGAGCGCATATTGCGTTTGATAACATTTGTGATGGTGACATAGAGGCAAGTATATGGTCCCCTTGCAACCCGTCCACAACCTCCGTGTATACTTGACTAGACTTAAAAGGCGGAGGTATGTATTCCGACCCATCAAGTCATAAGTATTAATGGCGGCAAAATAAATACCATAAATTTCTGACGGCGGCCAAGTCGTCCCTTGGCGTACATGCTATGTAGGCAGGGTATATACAAGCTGTGTTCAGTCCCAGTGCTGTATGGCGGGTACATCATTAACCCCTTTGTGCCCAATCGGATGTTATTGTGTGGGCTATGATATCGATCGAGCCCTTAAAGAGGATTGCCTGAACACGCCTCATCGTCTTGTTTTAATGTTATACAACAGCGTGCGCCACTACTGATGTGTTCATTAATGCATGTCAGGGTCTCGAAGCATATTTCGAAATCTTACTGGCAAGTTTTGGCATTGGCGACATTATTTATTGTCAAACACTGTTAGCAGACGATGCAATTCTTGATCCAATCATCATCTAACACAAATGGAAATCATTCGTGACTTGATGGATGATAATATGCAATGACCTTTCATAATTGTATCGTAAATCAAATTAATGATGACAAGAGGCATCATTCTCTAGGGCTGACTTTATCATTTGCATGTTCAACTAAAGCAATCTTTATCAAATGCAGTGATCATACGAATCAATCTAGGGCCCAAAAGTTCTCTGGGTTTCCCCTTTGTTTATAGCGAAATGTGTTTCTAGCTCAGAATGCTCTTCCAATCCAAGATCTTTTTGCGAGCAATCCGAAGAATTCGAGATGAATTAGTGACATTTCAAGTCATTCCATCTTTCAAATGACATTGGGGCTCAAGAAATAATGCATAATTTGGTCACCTCTCCTGTTTCAAGCCCATTTTGACATTTCCATGCTCTCAATCGAGTTAAAATTTGTCGAAATGTCATTGGGGCTTTATATTTCAGCACCCGTGCGTAGGTGTGTCCGCAGGCCAAACAGAAACAGAAAGAGAGCATGGAGAAAGTGTAAACTGCATCGCCTTCTCCGTTCTAGTGCCAACAAGATGCTTACTTTTTATTGTAAGGATATTTTTTTTTACTTTTATGTAGGCCAACGAATTTCATAGGGATAAAAGTTATTTTATTTCTAAGTCACCGTTTTGTGTTATCTTATAAAATTTATTGTTACATAAGTTTCGCAGAGTAGTTTTGGATTTTAAAATAATAATCAAGTGATTAAGGGTAAAATTAGAAACAATATATGTATGGTGTCACATAGGAAATGATTTAAAACTTGGTTACAATAAATGGTTAACAAATTTACCCCAATCTCATTATGATGCGCTTTATATTTACGCTTATCCATCAACTAACGCCCACGCCCACTCGAATGAAGATTGGAAACTGCTTTATAAACTACTCAAAATCTTATCTTCTCCCGGGTACGTGGGCCTTGATCGTGATATTTGTACAATCAGAGCGAGGGGAGAGGGAGGGAGGATGGAGGAGAGAGGTGGGATGGGCGTGTGTGTGTGTGTGTGTGTGTGTATGCGTGTGCGTGTGTGCGTGTGTGTGTATGTGTAGGTGGAGGATTGTGTGCAAAGGCACCAGAGAGAGAGAGTGTGTGTGTGTGTGTTGTAGGAGGAAGATTGTGTGCGTGTGCGCCAGATAGTGTGTATTGTGTGTGTATATAGGAGGAAGACTGTGTGCGTGCGACAGATTGTGTGTATGTTTTTGATAGAATGGGAGAGGGAGAAAGACAGAGAGAGAGAGAGGAGAGAGGAGAGAGAGAGAGAGAGAGAGAGAGAGAGACAGGAGGATGTGGTTGGGGTTTCTCGCATGACAAATTGCGCTTCGTGTGATGAGAAAGATATAAATAATGCGCGTATGTCTGTGTGTGCAAGCATTTGTGAAACTTTTTTCTGTGTATGATAGAAAGGAAGAGAGATAGAGAGAGAGAGAGGGGGGGGGGGAGATAATATCTGAGCCTAGAAAATATGATATTTTTGATAAAGGATAAATATACACCACGGAAGAGAAAGGTATGTTTTCGTCAATGGCAATCGCTTGGCAAAAACAACCGGTTAATCTCTTCCTAACCTTTCTCTAGAAGGACGTTTCATCTGCAGGGTTCAGATATTCTTAAATAGAAAATGTCAGAAGTGAAAATTAGATCAAATATGAGATCTTGTAGCTAAAATGGACCTTCAGTGAGTTTCCTGATTCTAAGAATAAATATAATTAGGCCTTTTCTGACAATTTTCTGACAATTCAAATCCACAACTGGAAATATCTGCGTGTATACAAATACAATTTTGATGCCCAAATAGGATCTGATCCCAACAACTCCCTACACATGAGAATGGCGCAAAAATCGGTAACCATTATTATTTGACATACAATAATATTTTGATTATGAATTTTACTTGCTTACTTGAAAACTTGGATCGCATCTGCCTCGCTAAAACACTGTATGATGCAATTTCCAAACACTTTCAAAATCAAATGTCTTTTTTCCTGAAATCTCAATTTGCAGTGCCTTGTTGCGCTCGATATATGAAGTAAAGTTTAATTTGTAAAAGGGATGAAATTATAATTGTTAAATGTCGCTAAAATTATCCCGTGATTGACAAATAATTTGTGTAAATCATAAATATGCAGCCATATATTATATTCTGCTCCACTAACCGCCATATTAATCATTAACGGACAGTTACGTCCCTTGATATTAAAATTTGATTCCCAATAGTTATTACCAAATTGAATTAAATACCGAGTGATAAATGATTCAGAGTAATAAAAAAAATTAAAACAGTATCTACATTTTGACATGCTTGAAATTAGAACCTGATTCCACGTTGTAAATTCCACTCATTATATTCAAGTATAATGATCAGGGAGAATATGGATGGATCATAATACATTTCCATCAGATTCAATATTGCATTAATATCCCATGCACTGAATACAACCAAAATGGCTTTCATAAAACATCACGGCTTTTGTCGTAGTATTACGTAATATAGCATAACCTCATTAGCTAGTCAGCAAGGACAATAGAGACTCGTTATTTCATGTATCATTCTCCCCCAAACCCAGGGCACCCTACTATGTAGTTATTTTTTTCTAGAGTACATCATTATAAGAAAAATTTCTAAAGGAATGAACCTGGAAATAATGATTGCCCTATTAGTTTTATTATAGCTATTTTTAGGTTGTTTTATTTATATATTTTTTTTACCCAGAACCTTTAGAATGTAAAGTGCAGCTCTCTTTACAATAAAACTTTTATTGTTTTTTCTGCATTAATGTATCATTTAACACAAAAATGGAATTGTGACAGTTTTATGGTTAATTTCTATCTTTAAATAAAAATGAAAACAGAATAATGATAAGACCGGATCATGGCGTATCGTTTTAACAATGCTCAAGTAATATGTTTGTTTATTTGTATTTTTTCTTATTATCTATCAATGTAAGCATTTGTAGCTATATGTTTATAAACCATAAAATATAATACCATTGTAGGTTTTCTACTAACACAATATCAGGCCGGTAAATTACTACCTTTGATATTAAAAAACCCTTCGAATAGGGCTTCTATGAAAAGGGAAAAATGTATTTGTGTACTTTATTAGGTATCATCTGCCAAGATTTCAAAAGATCCAAGCTTTATAAGATGTCACAATTAGAATGTTTACATGGCGCTCAACATTTGTTTGCTAAGCTGATTAGTGTAGAGTGCTATTTTCACTTTACTCAATTAAAAACTGCAATGCTAAGAGGATTTTTCCCTATATACCTCACAGAAATATTAAATGCATTTAAACTTTACTCTAAATAACAGTAAGTGTAATAAGCTAAATGTTATTCTCTTTAGAAACTGTATATGAATCAAATCGGAATATATAAATGATGTCCTATGTTATATTTGCGACATACACTTGGTACACTTCTGTGCATAATAAATCTCCCATTAAAAATCCGAACAAATCCATTTCCCATGCAATACAAATCAGAAAAGACTGACTGAAATCATGAAATCACCTGAAAAAATAAAGAAAGAAAAAATAATCGGTATCTCTGATTTATTCAAGGGGATCTTTCTTGTGCACAAAAGTGTATAATGATATTCGTACATATAAATCTGAACTAAACAATTTATACTACTATTAGACTGTTTTCAATAGGGCGATAGCTTTTACAATTGCCCTGTATGAAACAAAACTCTTTGCTAAAGAATGAAATGTCTACTCTGCTCGTGCAATAATAGAAAAAAATATCATTCGGTCAAGATCATCATCAACACCAATTAGCCTCAACTGCAACCTTATGCCATGTATGATATTTTTGTTTACTATTGCACTCTCAGGTATTAATTATTTGTCTAATAACAATAATACTAATTTTTCTTACCTGATAATACCGATTCGTATTCATTGTAATCGCCGAGAGAAGCCACAAACTGGACGGCTAACGATGACTTGCCAACCCCCGAGTCGCCCAGGACTACAACTCTTAGAGGCCTCTCCTTCTGAAGTGCTGGTAAGTCCGCAAGAGTTAGGAAAGGTAGACTGGTACTACGAGTTCTTTGATGCCTCAAGGGGCTTGGTGGTCTCAGGTACTTAAGGTCCATATCGTCATTATTATTGTTCATGAATTTCTTGAACTCACTATGACTTGTGTTTTTGTAACCAAAAGGGTCTGAATACTGGTAGTTGTAGTGGTGACGGTTTGGATGAAGCTGGTTGTTGTTGTTGTGGTAGTGGTTGTGATGATGGTTGTGGTTGGTGTTGCGATGTGTGGAGTGCTTCTGGTATCGACGATGTTCCTCTGTGGTTGTGGTCGTTGTCTCTTTTGCTTGATAGAGCTCTTCGCTAAATGACAGATCCTCCATGGTCCAGCGGCTTTCTGGTGAGTCTGCACACAGGTGTGGTTCCTCCCCGTAGAGTTTAGCGGTGATGAGCGGCTCCGATGGCGTCCTAGCCCTGCAGGGTGTTTCCGCGGCCTGCGAATCGTCGAAACGGTCCGTTTCCCCCGTCATGAAGGATGATTAAAACTCACAACTAATCACAAAATGATGAAGATATCTTCAAAGGTACACAAAATACCTGGTGCGAGTGCACTTTAAGTAGCTGGATAAAGACCTCGTGGGTAACAAAGCTTCCAGTGCTATTTAGCTATCTCGAGAAGATATGAAGTTCTTTCTTTAGGGAGAGAGTTTGCTTATCTGATGAGCTAGCGGTCACCGAACGCTATTTATTGTGTCCCTCGCTCAGCGGCTCACACAGCGAGCACACTTTACGGTTGAGGTGTACAGATAATGAGTCAAATTGAGGTTTACACGTCACCTGGCGCTCCCCTCCATCCATAACACATACATACACACTCGCCGAATCTCGCATCGTAAACCACATGACAATGGAGCTCGCTGATTGGTTGAAAGGAGGGAAAGCCTTTATTGCGCAGTCGCAGTGTCACCATGAGGCACCCTAATTCATTTCATATACTATGCGTATCACAGCATCGACTCGTCTGCCCTCCACCCAGTCTGATTTCTGAGTCATTCGATTTCTGCGTTTCCCGCTCGATTGTTGTCTGTCTTGAATCGAACGTAAACAGTGATATCCTTTCATTCGTAACGGGGACAGCAAACGGGACAATTGTATATCATTCATTACTCCGTCAATCAATCCATTCGACATCTTAAACCAGTCATTGTGGTTCATTGCAGGCTACCTAGAAACCAATTCTCACTCTCTATCACAACACGATGACAGATTTTAAGACACTATAATCCATCATCTTCTACGAAGTAAACATCATTCAATTGTTCAAATGTGGTCTATTACTCAAGATGGTTTTACCCGAAAGCCCATTTGGACGTTCTTCCACTATCGTTAAGGGTATTAGTCATTGAGACTGACTCATGTATTAGATTGACAATGTGTCATATATGCTATAATGTCCGCGTCTTATTTAAAATCGTATTTAATCAAGTGAATCACCCTCGCTTACGTCAATGCGCAGTATGAATATTCAAATGTTTCAGTCGATTTACGTCATCTAAAAATAGAAAAATACCAGTGTAAAATGATCTTTGTTAAGATAAGGCAGTTAAAAGTTAAATATCTTGGGAAAAGATGTCGAGTGATGAATTATCTATATCTATGTTGAATGAAAAATGAAAAATAAAATATAAAATTTCAACGGCAGATTTGATCGTTTTCATTCTAAGAATTGTCAAAGACGTTTTTTTTTTTTAATATTACTAAACTATGGTATTGTATTAGTACAGGCATAATTATTCTGAATTTGAAGTAAAAGTATGATAATATGATAAATAAATAAACTATATACAGAAAGGGTTATTGAGTTATTCATGTGATCGTCATCTTTGCCATTAAATGCAAAGAATAAAATGAGTTACACCAGTGCACGTTCGTCACACAATACCTTGACATCAGAAGCTGACGAAAGATTTTAACACAGAGGAACACAGTAATAAAACGTTTTGTCAAAAGTTAATTGCCTAATGAACATCATAGGTAAAACTTTAATAGATAACTAAATAAATAAATGAATAAGTATATAGTTGATATAATATTATAGTAAATAAATAACAACACAATTTATAGATAGATATATAAATCAATAAAGTTTAAACTAATGAAATTGGATATGATTGATATAATAGAATAAACTGGAGATCAACGAGGACCTTTAATGTAAGGAAAATGGAAAATGGTTCTCCCAGAGGGTCTTACAATGTTTTGCTGAAAATTTATGAGAACTCTCTCATAATGAATTTACCATTGTAAAGAATTTTACCATTGATTCTAAGAAAATATATAAAATCGAAAAACATACGATGAACAGCTCAATCTAAAGCATTATAAATGATGATGCATTGGTCAAAAGTTAAAGGATATTTACATGTTGCAATGATGATTGATTCTATTGTACTATGTAATCATGAAGCTCATTGCCATTGATTGGAAGGAACTGTTATTGAATCTATCAGATTTATAATTCAGAATATAGTATAAAAACAATAATTGAATAATGTAAGAATTTTCAGAGTGATTTAATTTTCCACTGCCAAAAACATTCTTTTTATAGGTCGTGTAATAATAGAATAAACCCCATTAAACAGTATAATAAGTCTTGAATAATGCATCACAAGGTTCTGTCTTAGCAACCAGGAGCTGATTTCCATGGCAACTCTATGACATCATTCACGATTGTGCCATTTCATCGATGCCCATTGCAGATCCTAACGCACTATTCCCACGGCGCCAAATGAAGAAGTCAATACAAACGTCTGCGGGGTCTATCTATACCGATTCACAGTCGCGCACAGAGCAAGGTGTTCGATTGCTCAAACTCTTGGCAATGGGGACGCTTACTAACAGTGAATTTACTATCGCTTCATTACTTCACCACATTAGATGATACATCGCGTCTACTCACGTCTAAATTTAGACATAAAATATAAATAAAAATCAAATGAAAATAATCAATACCGCAGCTATTTTAGGTCCTGTCTATTTTAATGGTGTAGGGTTAGGGTATATATGTTCTTATTCCAGCTACACCGCCAATCAAAATAAAGATGTGCATGCCCACCATTAATAGTGCGACAATTGCTAAGAAAGAGAGATTGTGGCTATAAATTGTCAGAAATGGGCCACATTTCTACAGTTTTCACACCTTAGTCAAAGTCATACCTCCCACTATATGAAACAAAACCAGGAAAATGGAGAGTATTTATCAAACGAAACTACTGCGCCGTGTCGTGGTTCTGACTCTCGCCTTTCAACTAGAGGATCATTGGTTCGAATCCCACCCATGGCGTTAATTTCATTCTGAAAGAAATTCATTCACATTGTGCTGCACTATTCCCATGTGAAATGAATTTATTCCTTGAAAAAGCTAATGGCCTAATAGCTGCACTGCTAAAGCCAGGGTAATAATGCTGCATTTGAAGAGCGCTTACATGAAGAGTTGATAAGCGCTATATAAAAGCCGTTCATTATTATCATTATTGATACAAAGGGGAAAGGAATTTAGATTATAAAAAAAAGAAAATAAATGGAAAGAGACTAATATCTGTATTTCCAAATAGAAATCAAGTTAATTACGACGTTCTTTTGTTGATCTATAATTCGGCCCCCAATGTGCAAAATGCAATAGTGACAATATGCACATTTTAATAAGAATGGTAAAATTGAAACTTGACATAGTCAATATATTTTTCAAATCAAAAGCCTTCGTCTAAAAAGGTGCATGCTTTTGGAGAACATGGATGTATCATACTCAAGTAATTACTTTAATTACTTGAAATGGACATGGATTTTATTCCTGTCACGTTACTGATTTCTTTTGCATGGCCAGAGATTCATCCCCGCTTTTTACCGCCTATAGTGTAGGAATAGAAAACAACCGTCTTGTGGTTATGGTTTAGCTGTATGGACCTGTTCGGATAATCATCTTGTGGGCCTATTAAGATGGCAGTTTGCAAGCACGAAATGAGAAATAGTTACTATCATTTTATTTATACTTACACTTCATAGCATTTCAAGGGGTACTATGATATAAAGTAGCAAAATGAATAAAATACTTTCCAATTAAACCTCAAAGTTCATATCATATTACGCATCCGGGCATTTCCACAAGGGCGGTAACGGAATTACATGCAATTTTGAGCCACATGTTTGTCTGCCAGTGACAGATTCCCAGAGTCCAGTCGCGCACTAATCTTGTATAGTTTTAAGTAATTGACAGCATATTGGAAAGAAAAATCATTTAAACTGTTCACATGGATGGCTCAAAGGTATGAAGTTGGTAACAGATTTCTTTTAAAAGAACGTGCCCGTTTCGGTCATTGAATATTCCATATTGCAAAAGACATTATACATGTATTTACATATCTTTTAAAGAGAATTTCAAACCAATATTGATTCTTATCTGGTCCTGAAAATATTATGTATTTTGTATCTTTTAAAACCAAATACAGTCAATTTGAATATAACACCATTGGAATGAGTTCGATTAAGAACATTTATTGTCCAAACGCACCTACGATATCTCACAATATAAATGTCGGTACAAGATAAAAAATTACCTACCGATGCTTTTGAAGAGCAGGGATGATATTCGTTAAAGCGGCTTTTTTTTTAAATGCATCTAGATCAATATTTCTAAAAGGGAGACGTTAAGGTGTGGCTATATTAAGCATTTGAGTAATCATTTTGATAGCGGAGCTTTGAAAAATAAATAAATAGGAATGCCAAAAGTGTTCCGGATGATATGCCAATAATCGCCCCGCCTTTGATAATGAATGTACAATGGCGTGATATCACTTCAATCGATTCGTGTATTACTTTTTATTGGGTGTGTGTCATTAAAGTTAATCATGCGAAAAAACAGCTTAGCGATATAGGCATGATACGTCGAATGCAACGTGTTGATTTGACTTCAGGAGCTACGGAGAACAAGCGTTATTTATGAGATGATATGAAAACTAACTAACGAGCACTATTTTCTAATTCAAAATTAACTTTTACATTCTATCCTATCATATATTTTGCTCGTAAAATAAATATGAAAATTGTATGTATTCCAAAAAAAAATCAACTAGGGCCTTTCCATAAAAACATCGTTTTTTTAACGACATTCTTACTGCAGAAAAATATATAGAGGGCTTGAATCATACAAAATTGCATTAGTGAAGCAATGATGAAAGAGAGACTATTTGAGACCATAATGAATACTGGTTCACACAATTATTTTCTTGCTGTTTTTCATTTTTGCAAAAATAACTCTATATATTTCTTGTCTTTTATCAACACATCAGTAATTTGTAGCACACGTATACGCCCATTAATGATATCTCTTTGCAACTTCCAATTAGTAGCTCAATTAGTCAAATTATATTTTTGTGACACAAACCAAGGTCATGGCTTTTTGCATGTATGTTTTATTTCCTTGTATTTTCAGAGAAGACTGAAAAATGCAGCGCGGAAGTAAAAACTAGATTACACAATTTGTTGACAACGTTTGATGAAATTAAATAAGTCCGTGCTATAAGTGATTTAGGTGACGCCATCTTCGAGCTTTCTGGACTTGAATGAATGCCATATATCTAGGAATAAAAATATACAAATCCTCCCCCCCCCTCTCTCTCTCTCTCTCTCTCTCTCTCTCTCTCTCTCGTGACACTTTCTTCTGACTTCGTCACTCAGATTGAATACAAACTTTAATAAAAATTTACAATAAAATTAAGTTAAATTCTTACTTTATAAGATTGGAAACTTCTATCAAATATTGGCAAGGATCTTAACCACAATGTTTCACCATGATCTTAAATCCATTTAAAATTGTTATTTTTCACCATATTCTAGTCTCAAACTGCTTCCCCCAAAACCTATATATTTTTTGATAATCTTAAAAGTGATGACTCTTACATTCACTTATTTGTGTTCAAGAAATCCAGGGGGATTCCTCTAATCCGCCGCCCATTCAACAATCTGGCTATAACGGGAAATCTTTGCGGTGTGTATATCTTGGCACCTAACGGGTGAATTCAATATAGCTACAATGAATGAAAAAAAATACAACCAAACAAGTGGGTGTTTATTACTCCTTCAGACAGATGCTATTATAAAATCCTTTTTAAATCGACTTTGAAATAATAACCTGAAGTGAAATGACTAAAAACAACTTTTACAGAAATATGTAATGATTCACTTAGCGGGATTAATTTTGAAAGTTGTTTACCTTGTCTTGTTCTTGTAGTGTTACAGACACTTGCATTATATAAACTTTATTTATTCATTGTTTGAACAGGATATTCCATTCAACAAAAGTTGATCTTCCATGGGCCCTGCAAACATAATAACAAGTATCATCCAGAAAGTCTTGGTTCGAAACTAACTCACAACTTTGATTTCCCTTCAGCGAAAAATTCATCCACATTGTATTGTACTCTACCCAGATTTGATGAGGGACCTTTTGAATGTGACCTTCAGCGTTGAGCCTCTTCCTTGAAGCACCCTGTTGGAATACTCCAGAGGAAGTGGAAAATAGGCATCCATTGCATACATTTGAGAACAGACTATGCGAGTTGGAGAGGTTATGTGTAACTAAAAATCATCATTTGTCAGTAGTTTTGTTTTGTTTCATCTACATTTTCAATTAGTTTACTATTGTCGTTTTCAGCATTACTTGTTGTTTTTTAACTTGATATTCTTTCAAACGTCATGATAAAAGCTTTGATAGTGTTGATTGCCAATATTGGAAAAATATTTATTGGAACAATATTTTTAATCTGGAGTAACCAAAACATTTATATAGATATATTTTTTAATACTTTATAAACATTTTCATAGATTGACCTAACTATATAGAACACAAACAAGTCATAACGATACTTGCAAGATTGCTTCGAGATGAGGATATTTTTCTCTGTACGTAATTGTTTATTTTCTTTTTATTGCAATGTCTAAAACAACGGCCTACTTAAGAAAACTGTTTAATTCCTGTACAAATCAATTTTACAGCAGAACGTGGGGATGGGGGATGGCTGCAGCCCCTTCGGTCACTGTATACATGCACCTCGCGATTCAAGATGTATAGATGGTATAGGGACGCTCAATCTATAATCACACCATACAAACACCTTCCTAGTTATAAACATGAACCATATCGCTATCACAAGAATAACCCCGGACCTTTTCTCGATTCTCGAAAAGGCGCAACAACAGTTCAGAGATCGAAGAAAAGGCGCGATAATGTGTTGGTGGAGGCGCGGTGATCCTCGCTAGTTTACGTATTGATTAGATGATATCGATAGCGACGATTGATTTGTCGCCTGCTCAGCTAGCCTATCTGTTTCATGACGCGAAACGAGCCCCAACTAGGACATTTGTCGTTGTAGAAATAATAACAAACTTGGTTAGTTAGTCTATATAATTAATTGAACATACCCTTTCTATTACTCCCACAAATCCCACAACAACAAAATTAGAACATAACATACAATTATAAAGTAAGTGCAATAAACAAACGTAAAATGACTGTCAGGAAATAACGTCACAGATTTAGGCATTTGGCAACAAACACAAATTATCTAAATTATAGAAATAAACAAAATGTATACAAAGTGGGACAAAACATCCTTTTCTATTTTTTTTTGTAAGTGACAGACAAAACTACAATTTATCGAATAAAAACAGATTTGTTTTTATTTTCTTTATTTGCGTTTGTAAGTTTGCCTCACTTAATCCTTTACCGGGTGAATGATCAGGAAGGAAAGTGTTATCAAATTTTTAGCAACTGACAAATGAAACCAAAATAAATATTTTTCTTTTCTTCATTTTGGGTGGAGCCGTGACTTCCTTTTAGAAATTTTGCTTTACTTAGATGAAGATAGGTGGCAAATATGAGCTGCTTAATTTTCATAGCGGCGCAACTTCGGAGTAAAGTTCAAGTAGAAAGTATTGTGAAAATCATCGTCATCCAACTCTCGGAGGACGAGATTTTATTTGTTCACACATATTCTTACCGCCTACACCAGGGTACACAGGAATTTCTGAAAATGTTGATTAATTAAATATCATGTTTGCAATATAATACTACTTATCGTACAGGCATATACTCTGGTATTTATTCGGGAAACTACACACACACAAAAAAAAACCAATTTATTTCAGAGGACAAAGCATGTAGGCAAGTGTCACGCTAAAATATGATTACACTATCCTATGTTGCAAACAGAATAAATTTGGTTTATGAAACGGAAATGTCACAAACTGAAAGTCTAACCAAGCTTACAAGCCAGAAATGATTACTAGATTCATCTTCATAAAAAGGGAATTTCCCCCAGACATCGTTGAGTTGTCAGTGCATGAAGGAAAAAGATTAATAAATCGTGGACAAAATCCGATAATCCATTAACAAGTTTTGGATTTTCAATTTTTCATTTCCACCTTTGATGGACATCTTAAAACACTCCCATAGGCTCTTCTATTTTCTTAAAAGAGAGGATAATGGAAATTATGAAATAAAAAATTTGAAAATCTATAATTGTCGAACGAGTCATCCAATTTTGCTCTGATTTTCACATTTTTTTCACCTTATTCCCCTTCATTCACTGATAACACATCAATATATTAGATGGAAGTTCCCTAGTATAAAGATTCAATATAGTCAGGCAGATATGTGACAAAAAATGGCCAAGTTGCTCGGATCCGGCAGAAAGCGTGAAATTTGGCATATAGGGGTATTTTGAGGCGCTGATTTCAAAAATTGCCGGCCACAGACGATCCGAGCATCGGGTCGGCGGCCATTTTGAAATCCAAGATGGCCGCCATCTGAAAATGACCAATC